>CANYLF014730215.1:0-13643 GCA_948193215.1 Bocquillonia castaneifolia
TGAAAAAGATGTGATTATGAAAAAGATGTGATTATTGAAAAGAGATGTGATCGGGTTACTATTCCTTGAACCATTCATTTAGATAGTTTATCTAATTATCAAGGTTGATTGTAAATTGTGATTGTGATTTGTGACTTGTGAATTGCGAATTATGATTGTGAGTTGAGTTGATGATGTGATGAAAGTGTTATTTGATGGATGAGGTGTTGAACCTATTGAGAAATTGTTGATGAGTTTGGTAACTTGTAATGATGGATGTGAAGTTTTGTTCGGGATTGATATGTTGTGAAATCATGGATCTGATGGTTATATATATGAGGTTTTATAATTGAAATTGAGAATCTTGCTATGTATATATATATGTATATATATAAGTATGTGTATATATTAAGGTTCGTATTAGCAGTTATTTATTTACGGACTCGCCAGTTCACCCCTTGATAATATTTTTCAGGTTGTGGACCAAGCTTTTTAGTATTCAGAAGATTTCCGTGCATTTGCAATAGAAGTTTCAGGTTCGCCTGTGGAGCATTAGTTAGTTTTATGCATTGGATTTGCATATTACCTATGTTTGTATTTGGTCTTTGGATTGATATGTAACAAGTATGTAATGAGTATAATTTTATGTATTTATATGTATTAAGATTGTAAATAAAGTGTGATGCAAGTTTAGTGTGATTGTCATGTGGTTTTCTGGTGGTTTTGGCCAAGTTTTAGCCTTAAAAACATAGTTTTTCGGACCTCTAAGTCGTGCCCGCGACTGTAGAGATTGCCCTTGTGATTTGAGTTCCAGAAAGTCAAGTTTTCTCAGTTTGTTTAATCGGGCCCGTGAAATTAGTTCCAGAACATCAAGTTTTTCTATCCGTTTGATCGCGCCCACGATCATGTTGGTCGCCTCCGAGACCTTGAAAATGTCATGTTTTTCCTAAAATTGTTTAGTTACTTGTGGTGTTACATTAAGGGTGTTTTTACACCTTATCCCTATAAATAATAAACATTTAGTATTTTATTCTTCGAAAGTTATACCCCAACTCACTTTAAGAAAATAAAATAAAAATGTTGCAAGAATAAAAAAATAAAAAGTATCTTATTGTGAGTTTTGTAAAATATAATTTTAGTAATTATAAAAATTAATTAAATAAAAGAGAAAATAAAAAAATTTGAAAAAGTAAAATATTGCTCATATTAAAACTTATAGTTTTGTAATATTTGTTTCTTATATCTATGTATAGATATATGAATACATAAGAAATGTAATATTTGACTCTCGTATCTATGTATAGATTTATATATACATAAGAAATAATTAATAGTTTGTTAAGTTTTTTTTGGTAATTAAAAATTTTATTGTAAGCCACAAGGAGTGGCAAGACCCAAACGCTCAAAGAAACTCACACACACTAAGGCTACAGTTTCAAGTATGAGCCAATCAATCCAAGAAAAAACAAGCAGGCATACTATAAATGTTTTGTCCTGAATACCCAAATTCGTAATTGTATACACGATAAATAAAAACGCCTCTAACTATACAAAAGTAAAGGAGAGACTCCATGTCAATAATATGTCCTTTGAAAATTTTAGAGTTCCTTACTTTCCAAAGTTCCCATAAAAATGAGATGTCCAATTAAGCTCCACAATTTTCGGTTCTAAGATCTTGAAAAAGCAAAGAGCCACTACTCTAAGAAAGTTGTCGAGGATCCCGGCATCACCCAACAAATATGTGTCTTCGCCAATAAACTGTTCTAAAATCTCCAAGCAATCACACAATGCAATAAAAAGTAACTTGCATTTTCATCACAACCAAAACTCCACATTTACTTTTTTTCCCAATGAATTATATTATGTAAGGCAAGAAAAACACCCGTAGGAATTCTATTCTTTAAGGCTTACCACAGGAAAAATTTAATCTTGGGAGGTGAGAGCGACTTCCAAATACAGTTATACATAAAAGGATGGTTATATATATATGCCAAAAAAACAAGCTAACAAAACATGAAACCTTCTACACATTAGAATGCCACAAGAAGGAATCCTTACTTAACGACAACGGAGCTGATTACAGGGGAAAAGGATGTGGCCATGAAACAAGAAGCTACTGAAATGCATGAAATTGCACATGCTTGTCACCTCTCAGCCTACGAACAAGTCTTAGGCTCAAAACCAAATAATTGAAAACTGAATACACAGTAAATTAGTACCCAACCAACAGTCATGCCACAATAAAACAGTGCTACCATCTCCCCTTTTTGCCACTAAACCTGAATTGAACAGTAGCTTGGCCTCCTCAACACGGTATGATCCTTTAAAAATACCTCTTCACAATGGGGACAAGCATGAGTTGCTTTCCAGATGGAATGGAGAGAAGCAAGAGAGCTTTTAAGAGGCAACAATAACTCTTTTCCATAGCCTAGTATGCTCAGTTCTAAGCTTCCATTTCCATTTTATAAGTAGACCTTGGTTCTTCACATGAAGAGGAACAATTCCCAAATCCCCTTGGCTAAGAGGTTTACAAATATCATGACATGAGACACTACAGAGACCTTTGGATTCTGAACTTTGCTGCCATAGAAAATGAATCATATAGCTTTCTAATTTCTTTTGAACTAAAGCCAGCATCCAAAACATAGACATATTGTACATAGGTAAACTATTCAAGACTTATTTAATGAGAATAAGTCTTCCAGCTTTAGAAAGAAGATTACCTCTCATTATTAAAAGTATGGATTTGAACATTGAGACTACTAGATTCTTTTGAACTAAAGCTGGCATCCGAAACATAGACATATTATTTAATGAGAATAAGTCTTCCAGCTTTAGAAAGAAGATTACCTCTCCTTATTGAAAGTATGGATTTAAACTTTGAGACTACGGGATCCCAAACCAACCTTGAAAGCGCTTTAGTTGTTAAAGGTAGTCCCACTTTGCATCCGTTTTTATATGTAGCTAGATTCATTGATGTTGAGTCCACATTAATACCTATAATCGAGCTCTTATGATAATTAATCTTTAATAATGACATTGCTTCAAAACAAAATAAAATCTGAATCAAATAATCGAGCATCTCCAGATCATAAGGCAGAAAAATCGTCATATTATCATCGAATTGCAAATGGGATAACTCTTCTGAACCCTCCTCTAAAGTGACTCCCGAAATTATATGCATGTTCCTAGCCTTAGCTAAGACACAATAAGGATCCTCAATAGCAATAACAAAAGGAAAATGGGAGATGGGATCACCTTGCCTAGCCCCACGCTGTAAGTGAAAAGGATTAATGGGACTTCCATTGACCAAAACTTATGTAGAAGCAATGGACAAACAGGTTCTCATCCATGAAATCCACTTTGCTAGAAAAATTCATGACCCGTACTAAGTAGAGATAGGACAATAAAACACTATCAAAAGCCTTCTAGAAGTCCGATTTTAACAAGAGCAATCTCTTATTCTGCCTTTTCATCAAGTGAATCACCTCTAATGCTACCATTAAGTATTCATGAATTATTTGTCCCCGAATGAAAGCATGTTGATGATCAGATACCATAGAAGGAAGAACCCATGCTAGCCTGTGAGAGAGCATTTTTTACAAAAGCTTGTAAATATCATTTAAAAGACTGATAGGATGAAAGTCCTTTAAGATCAGTTGCACTTAGTATCTTGGGAATAAGGACCATGAAAGAATTATTAATCCCAGAAGGCAAAACATGAGAGTTAGAGAAGTTCTTAAACACATAGAAGACATCATCTTTGATTATGTGCCACGCTTTCTTATAGAAGAAAGAATTAAAGCCATCCAGTCCTAATGCCTTTCTACTATCACAACACTTTGGAGTGTATTCTACTTTATCAAGGGATAAAGGAGACACTAGAGAATCAGCATCTCCATCATTTAAAACTGAAAAACCAAGACCTTGTAATCTCTGATTGCTTACTAAATAGGGTGCTATAATAATCAAACACAGCTTTCTGAATGTCCTCTTCACCATTAAAGCCGAGCCATTCTGAAGTAGAGAAGCCACCTTATTATGTCTATAGTGAGAAGTAGCCAAGGTATTGAAAAACCTTGTATTCTAATCTCCTAGCTTGACCCATTTAGAGCGGGATTTTTGTTTTCCAATGAAATTCATTAAATTTCTGCCATTTCCAAACATCCAATTTAAGAGCATGAAGTAAGGAAAAATCATGCTCAGCAGATACCCGATCCCAAAGTTGTCTCTCTAAATCATCGAGTTTTACTTGAGCCTCCTTATAATGGCACCGAACACATTCCTGTTCCATTTTATGATCTTGTCCCTTCAAAATTTGAATTTAGATATCAAAGAATCTGATCCATAAGTGGCATTTATTTATTGCCATGAATGGGAAGTAAAAGTAGGAAAATCTTTATGTTCCCACCATGCATCAATAGAGCGGAAGGGTTTGGGACCCAAATCAACCACTTCTTGAGAGCTAAAGAGAAAGGGAATATGATCCGAGAATCTCTAATCTAAAGCACGAAGAATAGGATCCGGCCAAAGAGTTCTAGTAGAGGGAGAAAGTAAACATCTATCCAATTTTGACCTTGAGAAGGTATTCTGCCAAGTATAAAAGCTACTCTGAAGAGGCACATCAATTAAATTTGGAGAATTAACAAAATCCTGGAAAGTAAACATAGATTCTGAAAAGGATGTGCAATTAAACCTTTTGTGGATAGCAAGGTGTGCCCGCGAAGTCGTCCAATGCCAATGGGGAGCTGACTCACTGTAGGGTATCACTTTTTAGTTTTAAAAGATGTGGAATGGCCACCCGAAAAGCATCGGGATCACCTAATTATAACAAAATAGGTTGATTCCTTTGAAATGCCCATCTGTCATCACTCCAGATGATTTCTGGGTTCAGAATAAGCATTCCATACTAAGGCAAGTTTCCATTTAATTAATTAACAAGGTTATTATTTTCTACATGAGGCAAACAATAGAAAGCGATAAATCACCCAGAAAGTAATATGGCACTGATGAATATTGGATGAATGATCGACCCTTTTATTATTTCTAGCCGGTGTATTTCTCTGCATTTAGGCCTTCTTTATTTAACCCTATTCAGATTGAGTGCAGTTTGTTGTGGTGGTGGATTTCTATATTTATTTTAGTAATATTACCAAATTGATTAATTTCCTATTTATTTACATGATGTACATCCACAGTCAGTTTCTATTTACATTTTACATTTTATTTTATTAAATTAATGATTCCAAATTAATTGATTATTTATTACCTGGGATAGTAAAATGACAGGAATATACATACACTCTTAGAGAAAGGAAAAGGGAAATGATTTTCTATCAATTTTATAATATTATTTTACTGGGTTTATTTATTTATGATAGATTAATTATTCTAGCATTTATTTATGGTGATTTACAAGAAAAATAAAGAGAGTTAGAAAGATTACCGATAAAGTGATCGGCTGTTTGGAGAAGAACAGATCGGTTGATCTTGAAGTTTCACCAAGAACGAGGTCTTCAGGTCCTCTTCTTCATACTGATCAACCTTTGAAATGGTGTCAAAGAATCGACCGACTGATCACCAAAGAACTGAATGAATCTTCAGTAAAGGCCTAGGCCTAAATACATAAACCACCAATTGATCAAGCGATACAATGAATTAGATCAGCCGATCGATTGATTGATGAACCGCAGGAAGGCTGATGAACAACCGATTGACCAAAACTTTAAAGCTTTGTATCAACTTGTTTATCATAAATTTTACCAAATGTAATATACACAACAGTAAATAAAAGCCTAAAGAAGATATAGAAACCCTAAAACAGCTAAAGAGACAAGCTTTGATGGATTCTCAAGTTAATGAATGAAAAAACACATTTTGATTCATAACTAGAGCTCTGGTGTTCCAAACTTCAATACATTTATTCCAGTAGTATCTCCTCCTCAAAAGGATGTTATACATATAAACAGAAAGCAGAATAAAGTTATTATGAGAGATAGCAAAAGTTACAGAAGTAAAATGATAAAACAAAGTATGAAGATGTACTTATTCTGATGAGTGGATGCTTCATGAATGGTAGGTTTCCCTCAGAGTGTATGATTGTTACCGCTTCTAGTAGAGATGAGCTTCAAAATCAAATAGTTTCCTCTTTTGAAAACACAAGTAAAACTTTCCTCCTTCTCTCTTTTCCTCTCCTCTGTAAACTAAAATTTGCTTATAATTTCCTTATGTCTAATCCCCCCTTGTCAAGTTGAATAACTACATATTTATAGAAGAAATATGTAGGTCTACTTCTTTCTTAGAGGTTGTATAAAATAGGACGTTGCCGCCTTAGATTGTAAACCTTTCTAGACACGCAACATGTCCAAATCAAGTCATTTCACGTGAAGAACCGATCTCTTCTTTGATGAACAACCCACCGAATGTTCACCAAAGATCCTTTCAGTCCTTCTATTTACAGAAAATGGGCTTTGATCATTGTGGGCCCAAAAGTTATTCGAAGGACCAATCGGTTCATTGTAAAGAACCGATTGAACCTTTGAAGGGCCTTTTAAAATCTAATTTTGATTATTTGGCTCATTTCTAAGAGAAATAGGTGTAACCGAGTGGCCTATTAGGGGCCGTATTCATCATCGGGCTCCCGAGCCTCTCCCACAGTCCTGCATCCAAAAATCAGGTGTCTACACCTCTCATAGGGTCCCAGCACTTCGTCAAAATCTCTAACAAAAATGGTATATCCATGATAATTAAAAACAGAGCTATAGATGATCCATTAGATGGCACAAAAAAATATGCAAAATCCAGGATAGGCCAAAAACACCTAACTAAAAAATAATCTAAAACTTCCTTTTTTGATCTTGTTGAAATTGTTAGGCAACCCTAGGATTCTTCTCCACCTTATCTTCTTCCCTATCTGAGTCATTGTTTTCAGTCTCATTAAGATACTTCATCTCTTCAGAGTCAAAGAAAATTGGAGTGTCAGTCTCCAAAACTCAAATTGTTAACAGTTTCTCTTTGAACATCACATCTCTAGTGGTGTTAATGAAGTTGAATTTCGAGGTTGAAATGAGCATAGACCCCATATCAAGCCTATCTCTCAAAAAGACAAAGGGCTGAACTTTAATGGTTTCCCCAAAAAGGTTCCCAAGAAAGGTGAAGAACTCGTCAGTCCATACAAAAGGAGGTACTCCAAAAATATTAAACTAGGTCAAACGCTCATCCCTATTTTGGAAAGCATCTAAAGCAGTAAATAAATCAAAGAAGGAGCACAGTCCATACTTCAAAGTAGAATTGAAGTGCTCATAATCCTTTACAGAATTGAAGGTCAATAAATAGTATAAGCCTCTCAAGAAAGCAATATTTTCTGTCTCGACATCCCTATCCTCAACAAAAGTTTT
This sequence comes from Bocquillonia castaneifolia, assembly GCA_948193215.1. Lineage (NCBI taxonomy): Eukaryota > Viridiplantae > Streptophyta > Magnoliopsida > Malpighiales > Euphorbiaceae > Bocquillonia > Bocquillonia castaneifolia. The sequence continues at coordinate 7,377 of CANYLF014730215.1, forward strand.
TCTTTGAATAAGAATGCATAGGATTTAGACTTACCCACCAGTGATCTCAATAGCCAATCATCCCCTGATTCCTTTGGTATAAAAATTGGTTCATTCTTTAAAAAATCTAGTAATGAAGATGAACCCTTTCTCACAGCCTCAAGGTAAGTTCTTCCATCTCTTAAAGCAGAAAGGATAGGTTTCCATTCCACTTTCTTAATTGGAATAGATTGTTGTTTTCTCTTAATGGGACGGGGAGTATGGAATTTTGCCAAGAAAGCCCTCAGACTAAAAGTACCAATCTTAATTTGATTGATCGTTCTGATCACTTGTGAAATAGTAGCTGCACCTTCAGGGCAAAAAAAATCAAAAAACATATTCCTCCTAATCCTTTTACAAGCTATGGAAATTCTGCCATACAATCCGACCTTCACAAAGGTCACAGTTAGGGTTGGGGCTGTCCATCTTTTAAGAAGACTTTGGAGGTTTAGGGTACGGGTTAGGATGGTTAAGGGTAGTGGAGGTTAAGTGTTGTGGGTGGGTATTGGTGGTGGCTTGCTTAGGGTTTAGGCTAGGTTTACTGCTTGATGTAGAGAAAGACGACATATTTTTACTACGTTCTTTGTTAAGTTTTATTAATATTATTTATAAAAAAATCAATATAAATTGAGTGAAGGTTGATTTTAGTATTAATTTAAATGTTATTAGAAAAATTACAATATTTGTCACTCTACCTATTTAGGAGGTTGCCCTTAATCCAAAATGTTAGGTGGCAGCAAAATAGGGAAAAGGTAAAAGAAAAGGTAATTAGCATTTCTCATTAAATGTTTATTGTTTTAATAAAGAGAATTTATCTCAAATATATATATATACACACACACACACACACACACACACACACACACACACACACACACACATACATATTCGAGATAAATTCTCTTTATCTTGAATTTTTTTAGTATGATTCCTCTAATCTATAACTTAATTGTGTTTAATTCTTGCTTTGATAGGCCAATGGAGGAATTCATGGAAATTTGGAATAAAATTAAAGAAATGAAGACTTATGGAGAATTCAATTATGGGAAGATAGAGATAAACTAAATGGAGGCTCAAGTATGGAAGAGTGTTAAAGACTAAACCCATGTGTTGTCTTTTAAGTGCTTAAAACTGATGAAGAGTTTTTTTTTTTCCAGAAGACTCCATGGGCAGCAACACAGATTTGGTCTACCTATATTCTCACTAAATGAACAATAACATGGGCAATCACCCATGTTCTCCGGCTATCATTTTTGAAATCTCTTGACATCAAGAGAGGGGGTGAATTGATTGTTTAGTAAAAACTAATAACTAATAAAAAAATTACAAATTTAATCAATAATCAACCACAACACAAAGAATTATAGTGGTTCATGATATTAACCAATCCCTACATCCACTTCCCAATCTTCCTTTTGGGTATTCCACTATCAATCAATGATTGTAAGAGTTTAAGGCTAACTTTAAACCTTACACAATGTGGTTTTTCTTTAATGATTAACCCACAAACCTATCTAAGTGTTTCACTCTCTAGAAACCCTTAAACCCAAGTGTTTTGATCTTAGGATAACACTTAAACCTTTCACACAAATGATTCCTAAATCTCACTCAACCTGAGCTAGCTTTACAAGGAAATCAAATGAGAAATTAATGCTCTTACAATCAATAATAATGAATAATAAATGAAAGTTTGGGTTTTACAACTCACAATTAATGATTGGAAGAAATTTAAGCTTGTAAACTTGTTGATTAGCTTCTAAATGAGTTTTTGTACAGCTTTTATATCCCTCTAGGATATCAGACCATTTGGAGTGCATTTAATGAAAAATAGTTGTTTCCCATGTTTTCTAACATTTAAAATCATAATAAATGCTGGTCTGATAAAGTGTAACGGGCTATTACAGTAAGTGTAATGGTCGTTACAGTTGAACATAACGGACTGTTGCATCTAGAACGACTCGTTGTAGCTCGTTAGGGTTTGCTGGCTTTGAATGTCAATGGCCCGTTGCCAGGGGAGTAATAGCCCGTTGCCCAGCCTATTTCATGGACTCCTTGCTCGTGCAACCTACTGGATCTTTTGGCAAGAAGGCTTTCATGTGCAATGGCCCATTGCATCTACAATGGTCATTACACTTAAGTGTAACGGCTCGTTACACTTAAAACAACTTAGAAAAATCTTGAAAAGCAACTTAACCAAACCATTAGTTAATTTATTTGACTTAGGACTTTAATCAACATCAAAACAGGGATTTAGTGCCCGAATAGGCCAACAATCTCCCCCATTTTGATGTTGACAAATCCTAAGTCAATTTGGGTGTGAATTTGAGATAAAATGCTCAAATTCCCCTCAAAAAAAGCATAAAGGATTTTTCAAAAATTTTGCACGGTTTTGTTTATAAAACAAAGAAAACAAAACCTGTTTGAAAGCAAATAAAGCATATATAAGCCAACATAGCCAAAAATATAAGCCAAAGGATGTGTATATATATAGCAAACCATAATGAAATTGACATATTTCTCCTCCTTTGTCAACATGCAAAAGGAAGAAATGGTCCTAAAATGTATCAATAACATGTCCAAATATATAAAGAGTGCCCAAAAGTATGAAACAATGAATAAAAAAGCTTGAAAAGATGCAAAGTCATGAACAAAAAGTATATGTGAAGCATGAAATGGACACTAAGATTGAGTCTTGGGCACTAAAACTCGACCATCAACTGTCAAAGGTAGAGTAGGCACGGTCTCAGCTCCAACCTCAACTCTAGCCAACTCCTCGGTGATAATGGTCTTCGAAGCAGTAAAGATGTCAACTGTAGGAACAACTGGTGGAGGCGAGGGTGGTAGAGGCCAAATCTACTCGTCAAAGATACCCTACTCTCTCTAAATGTAAGTAATCATATCCTCAATCCTGTTAACACTACCCTCTAGCGGATCAACTCTAAATCCAACTCCCTATACCTCCTGAACTACTTTATCCCCAATAGAGTCCATGTGCTCCATAATCTATCTGAGCAGCTACTAAATGTCCAAATCAAGAGCTCTAGTCTCAAATTTAGGCCGAGTGTACCTCTCATAAGTCTACTAAAATGGAGGAACAACTGGAATAGGTCATTGAGAAGAAGAAGGATCAGTAGCAGCAGCATAATCCATAGTATGCATATGATTTAAAGACTCCTGAATCTCAGCCTCCATTTCATCATCATCATCATCATCAATATTAGCCTGTACATCCTCCTAACCCTCAACTCTAGCTGAAGCATCTGGAAGCTGAGTGCTAGTGGAGGTCCGACCTGTCTGAGGAGTAGAGGCCTGACTTGTCTGAGGAGTAAAGGCTGAAGTATATGACTGTCCAGGCCTAAAAGTGCTCCCGTAAGATAGAAGCTTATAGACTTATCTCCCTTTATGAAGAATAAAAGCCTTGCTATCATGGATGAAATTCATATCCAATCTGATATTAGCAAGCGTAATAGTGTTAGTAGGAATTTGTCTAGGCCCTAATAAACCCCTCTGCTCAGCCAGGAGAGTAATGTACCCACCACAAGTAATAGATCCCATGTTGTGTTGGGTGATATCCATCATCCATACTGTAAAACATCTCCCCAACTGCATAGGCTTGCCTCCAAACAAGCACCAGAGTGTAAAAACTTCCTCATTGATCTTTTTCGCTGCTCAACCTTCTGGTGAAAATATAAAAGGAGAGGAACCTTTACAAATACCAGTAAAGAGAAACTCTAAGTTGTAAAGCGCTTGTGTTACCTTTCTCCAGGGTACCTATAGCATGAGATTTCCAAAAAGGCATCATCTCATGCATATTCTAGCCCGAGGCCAAACGACCCTCACCATTAGACCTGAATCCTATATAGGCATTAAACTTAACAGCTGTAACAGTATACTGTAGCCTAAAGATCCTAAATCTCAAGGCCTTGGTGGGGAAACCATCCTTAAAGTCACCAATATTAACCTCTTTGGTACTCAAAAACTCCCTAACAAAAGTGGGATGTATAGGCCTAGCCTCATACGCAAGCATGCTAAGCCCTATCAGGTCTAAAGCGACATCCTTCTTAGTCTCTAGACCTAATGTCTGTAAGGTGGCCCTATCCATATATCGGCTAGCCTTAAAACAACATTTAAAAACCTAAACCATTCATACCTGGGCTGCTTCCTCAGTAGGAGTCAGAGGTCTAGGAGGAGGAAATCATGGGAATCTTTCCCTGAGTCTGAGCAAATGTATAAGTGCCCGGAGATCTGAACTTTGGACCCAAAGGAGGAGGAGGAGGTTTCAAACCCTGACCTAAAGCTAAGCCAGCAACTATAGAGGTACCCATAGTAGCAGTAGAACAACCTGCAGGCTCTCCCTAAAGTCTAACAAGATTGCCCTAAGGACTAACACCAGTAGAAGTAGTCCAAGAAGGTGGAAGAGAGACTATTTGCTGTATAGAGGACCTTTATCTCTAAGTCCTTTGTTGTCTAAGTGGAGAAGGAGTCATTTCCTCTTCTTCATCTACTAATCTTGCACCTTTAGTGTTTCTTGGTCTTCTAGTCATGATACCAAAGTCCAAAGATGCCCACAAAAGCAATGAAATGCAATGAAAGCATGAAAATTGAGAAATTTGAAAAGTTAGGTTTTGAAACCAGAACTTTGATTTTTGTTCTAGTCTCCAAATCTGATGGATAATACTCAAAATAGAGTTCAAAATTGAGTTTAGAGGATTTTTTTTTATCAATTTGGCTTTTGAAACATTGAAATCAATGAAGAAATTAATTTTTGGAGGAAAAAATAAAAATCACAATGAGAGAGAGAAGAACAGATGAAAACACAGAGAAATGGGCAAATGGCTCATTCAAGGCTTTAAAGCCAGGTACAACAGGCCATTGCACATAAGTAACGGGTCATTACATGTGTAACTAGCTGTTATAATGGCTCATTGCATACACCCTCAGCCCGTGTAACCTACTACCTATTTTTAAAAATTTTAGCCATATGAAATGGGCCGTTATGGATTCCACAATGATCGTTGCAAGTGTAACGATCATTATAGATATCTGTAATAGGTCATTGCACCTTTAAAACCAGAAAATGCATGTTTTTCAAACATTTAAAGTTTTCAATGCACATTAAGGACTATAGGAGTTTCAAAACTTGCAAAAAGCTACTTGTAAGATCAGAGAAGTTTTGAAATATGAAAAGTATGCAATTCAGGGCATCGATATTCATGTAATGTGTATGAATCAATGTATGAGCAATTGAAATCTAAGAATAAAGCAATCATAATGCAATATTCACCCAAGCATTTCAATTATATTCAAAGAGGTATAAAAGCATTCATAAAAACATACAAGTAATTAAGAACATTAAAACATATACAAATAACACAACTAGAGCGAATGTCATGAAGAGTGCAAGGATGCACAAACATTCCTCATTAAGTGGTTTAGTAAATATATCCGTAAGTTGATTATTGTATCAATAAACTCCAATACAATATCACCATTTTGCACATGTTCACGCAAAAAATGATGCCTAATGTCTTTATGTTTACTTCTACAAAGTTGTATGGGGTTTTTAGAGAGATTTATGGCACTTGTGTTATCACACTTGATAACAACACATATGAATTTAAAATCGTAATCTATAAGTTGTTGTTTGATACAAAGAACTTGAGAACAACAACAACCGATAGCCACATACTCCGCCTCTCTGGTTGATAATGCAATGAAAACTTATTTTGTTTTCTACCCCAAGATATCAAACTTTGCCCAAGCAATTGAAAAGTACCGGAGGTACTTTTTCTATCCAATAAGCTTCTGGCAAAATTCGAATCGGAATAGGGTAAAATATCAAAAGATGCACTTTTGGGATACTAAAGACCCAAATTCATTGTTTCTTTTAAATATTTTAAAATTCTTTTGACCGCATGTATATGTGACTCCCTAGGTGATGATTGAAAGCTTGCATAAACACAAATGGAAAACATGATATCGTGTCTACTTGCGGTTAAATATAAAAGAGATTCGATCATACCTCAATATTGCTTTTCCCCAACCGGTTTGCCACTTTCATCCTTCCCAAGTTTGGTTGTTGTAGCCATTGGTGTTTTGCTTGTTAATCTACTCTCTATTCTAAACTTCTTGAGAAGTTCTTTGGTGTACTTCGATTGATTGATGAAGATTCCCTATTTCTCTTGTTGGATTTGCAAACCAAGGAAGAACTTGAGCTCCCCCATCATGCTCATTTCAAACTCCTTGGTC
>CANYLF014730319.1:0-11524 GCA_948193215.1 Bocquillonia castaneifolia
ATGCAGCCCGTGCAAAATTTTAAATTAAACGGACATCGTTTACTATTATTTTTAATTAATAACAGTAAAAACGCAATAAATGCCAAAAATACACTCCCGGGCTTAGAAATTGAAAAACCGAAAATTACGGTCATTACACCAACATTGTGTGAAAGTATAGAAGTGTATTTTTTTTACAGGAATGACCCCATTTAATATGGAGATACGTCTAGATATAGGGGAGACTCTGTCGAAATTTCGGTAGATTAAACATTAGATTTCTTTCTTAGGTTAGAGACTATAGGTGACACAATTAAGAAATTAAATCAATTGGCCTTTCGATTTCATCCTCATTGCATTGAAATAATTTCATTATAATGTATATGAACTTAATATAATTTATAAAATTTATAAATTACTTGAAAAGTAATGTGAATTGAATATGATTAATGTTGTTCAAATAGTTGAGGCTTTGAATAAGTTTAATTTTGAGAATAAAATGGTGCGTGAGTTGAATATGAAAAGAAATAAATATGTGTGTGTGTGTGTGTCGATGAAAGCATCACTTTCACTCCACTCTTTTTATCATTAATTTTTTTTAATTTGCCACGGAATCAGCAACGGACTGATCCGTCACAGTTTTTCCGCGATGAAAATGTCCATCGCAGATCTTCATCCACATTCTTGGAATTTGCAACCAAAACAAACATCAATCACAAAATTCCGTAGTAGAATCTGTGAGAGACACAATTATTCCGTCACAGAAAATCTATGTCAAGGTTTTTAAAGACGGACATTGGCCGTCGTAGAATCCGTCGCAGATTTTGTTCTACGGCGGTTGTGGCTGTAGCAGATTACCTATTTCTTGTAGTGTCAGTTCCAGTTTCGGTTATTCGGTTCGGTATAATTCAGTATGGTTTGGCATAGTTTTCGGTATAGATATTTAAAAACTCCAGAATCGTTCCAATTAATTTTTTGAGATGATTCGATTCGGATAAAGTTGATAAGTCAATGGATATTTTTGGTTCTAGATATTGTCTGTTTGGATTTTCAGTATGGTTCAGAAATCTCCAGAATCCATGCTCAGCCTTAATTGGCATAATACACTGAGCTAGGGGTGAACAAAAACCGGCCGCACGGTGGAGATCGAACGGAACTGAATCGAGAAAACTGAATCATAAAAATCATTTGTAATATGGTTTGGGTTTGGTTTCATGTCAATGAACCGTGGTCCAAACTGAAAAACTGAACTATTTTTTATATATATAAGAGGTATAATATTAATAGATATTCCTCGGTAGTCTAGTGGTAAACCACCTGACTAATTAAGTCAAAGTTCAAGGGTTCGAACCACACACCTCTCTTTTCCTATTTTTTTTTCTTGTTTTTCACTTATTTACCCTTCTTTTTATATTTTTTTCTTGTTTTTTTTTTTTCACTTATTTATGAAAACATAACAAAAAGAGGGCACTTAGGTTTTGAACCTTGGTCAAACAAGCCAAGCAACACGCCTCCCACCACTTTGCCAAATGTAATTTGATTATATAAAATATCAACTATATTATATATGTAAATCAAATAGTTAAACCGAACCAAACCGAATTCCGTATAATTATTTCGGTTCGGTTATATATTTATCTAAAAATTGAACAGTTTTGGTTATGAGTAAACTGAACCGAACCGGAATGTGCTCACCCCTACACTGAACCCAACTAAATAAGCACGTCTTGTATAATCGATTAACTGAATTAACCATACATATATAATTTGATATAAATACTAAAATTATTGTTTTTAGTTCAGTGTTAAGTAAGTGGATTTTTAATTTTAAGATTCTAAATTCAATTGTTATTGACTATATATTTATTTTCTAAAGAAGAAACAAATTTTCAAGAATCTAATACTAAATCTAAGAAATACACACACATATAATTCAGTTAATTTGGTTGGTTCAATTTATTGAATTTATCAAAATCAAAACCGCAGCTAAATATAATAGCATCTCGAATATTTCGGTTTAATTAATTTAACTCGATTTGCTTGGTTATTGGTTTTAACCAAATACTGCTCACCCTAGTAAGAGCATCTTCAAAGGGCTCTATAAATGTGAGTTATTCTTTATTATATAAAGTCTAGGTAAAAAATCACATTCCAACAGAGTCTTTATTTTAAATAATAAATGATAAAGAGTTGATTTGACTCTATAACTATAGAGCCAAAATGACTCTTTATCTCAATCATTTACTATAGTAAAACTTTAAATTGTAATATTTATCCTTTTTCTGCTCAAGTAAAAATTTATATTTTTTACGTACGATAAACAAACTTTAAAAAGATAAAAAATAAATTAAAAAGATAATTTTAATGAGTCTGTTGGTTTAGATAAAACTTTACTCTTTAAATAAAAATATTATCTTTAAATAAAAAAATATACTCTGTACTTTTAAAGAAGAGCATTAAAGATGCCCTAACAATATATATGTATAGAAAAATAGAATTTGATTTTCAGTTTGATTCGGTTTTGTTTCAATTTTTCAACCTATAAAATCAAACCAAATTTAAAACTCAAAATTTTATATTATTTCAAACTAAACTAAACCAATTTATTTTTTGCTTTTTTTTTTAAATTAGTTTAGTTTGATTTCGTTTAGTTGGTTGATTCTGTTTTATTCACCCTAGAGTATTCAGTGTTAGTCAAAAAGAATTGGTTTGTAGTCAAATAAAAAAGGAATCAGATGCCCTTCTTTTTCTTCCTCTCCTTCTTTGGTTACACTTTTCTCTTCTCCTTCCCTCTTCATCATCATCAGGCATCACCTTCTCTGCAATCTTCTTTTCATCATTCATTATTATTTTGTTTTCATACCAAATTCACGTTCATGCTAAATACATCAGAGTTTGAATAGTGCAGATTATGGAAAAGAAAGATTGGGTCAATTAAAGGTAGAAAGGGATTGATTATTTCTTTTATTTAAATTCTTCTATTTTCCCTCCTAGACGTCTTTTTTTTAATTTTCCTTTTTTTAGAAGGTGGTGAACTTTTATGAGCAAATGGTGTTTGAAAAGCTCTAATTGATAAAAAAAAAAAAAATGGATTTCTTCTTCTTTTTCCTTGTGAAAACGACTTATTAAGTGTGAGGAGAGGAGAAGAAGAAAACAACAAACTGATAGAGAGTAAGAATAGAGGAGAAAGCACGGGCGGGTTTAGAGAGAGCGAGAATTGAAGTCTACAAAACCATTGTCATCCTGCTAGTGAACCATGTTACCGGTGCTCCGATAGATTGACACCGCCGATCGAACCCTTGTTGTCTTTGTTACTGCATTTTATGTCTTAAGGTAATTTTTCTAATTTTTTTTATTTTGAAGATTTTTCCAATGTTAATATAGTCTTCTAGACATTGATTAACTTCAATGATTTGCCATTATTCACCTAAGCAAGAGCATCCATTTTTTAAATGTTTCTTTTATTTTTTTTAAATTAAAAAATCTGTGACTCAAACAAGAATTTATTGCCTGACATTCTTTTATAATTTTACAAGTGAAATTAAGTTTGAATGCTATTTAATTTCTACTAGCGTGAGATTGAGATTATCCTGTGTGTATCATACTTCTTTTGACTCCTATAAGTGAATAACAAAAAAATGCAGATGCCCTGTTTAATCGTGCCGGTTAGTTGTCTTTTCCACCAATAGAAAGATCATATAATAATGGATGTGTTCACCTATTTTTCCAAGAACTAGAAGTTCTGGTATTGAAACTGGTGCCGGAATAAATATACTCCAATTTGTGCTTTGCTTTGGGCATGCCATAGAGTGTAGGTCTCTCAACTGATGTACCTCACTTGTCAAACGTTTTGTGGGTGTGGATCCGCTATGAAAGTATCCCACAATGCCACTAAAAACTTAGCAGAATTGGTGGTTTGGATAAATGAAATTGTAGAACTAATGGTGTATGTAATTATTGATGAAACTGGTAATAAGAATGTAGGACTAGTATCTATTAAAGCTCAATGAATGGTAAAGAACTAGTGCCTAAAAGCTATGTTGACATGAAAGATTAACATTGAAATTAAACTTGCAAGGAATAAATTAGAGACAAACAGAGCTTAAATGAAATTGGAAAGGTTGGTTGTATTGAAAAGATTAAGTACAAGAACTAAGGTTTGAAATGATGGACAGTACACTAAGTAGACTACTGAAAATTAAATGCTAAGAATTGTTAAAGTATGTTAAATATGTTGTGTATGTTATGTATTTTTATTGAAGATTGTCGGTCCCTTTCTCAAATGCTTTCCCTTTATATTTATACTCGCTTAAAGGAGGATGACAGTTCCTTAATAGAAATGGCTAGAAGCATAGCCATTACCACCACATCCACTTTTCCTTCATCTCCGGAATCGCCTACCTATTGTTGATGACCATTTCCATATCATGATTTATGACTGTTGTTACTCCCTATGCCTTACACGTTCTCATCACCTTTCTCGGCTTTCAATTACTTATGAAGATCTGGCCCTTAGACTTCAGAACTATTTTCCCTTTCTTGTACATGGATGTGTCCTACTTTCCAGTTGCATGTCCTTTGTGGCAAACCTTCTAGAATTCCCTTTATTTAGAGCACCTACTCCTATTTTTTTGGATCAAATTCCTATCCATCAGCGCATAATCTCACATTCCTCCTAAAGCGCCGAAATACTTGGCCATTGACAATTAATTCCATTCTTCACTATTCTAGGCATTCCTATTCTTTCTCTAACTTGTCCTCTCATGGTCTCTTCTATTATGAACCTTTAATACTACCAGAACCTCATTTTGAGTTAACTTCCCACCAGGTCTCTCACCTTAATAAACAGGTATTATTAAAACCGGTATATCACGAAGTTCTGGTATTGTGTTATGCACTTTTCTTGTTCTTTGCTCTTAAACAGCTCTGTAATAAAATGTACAATCCTCCCATTCACCTTATTTCCCTCATCGGCTACCAGTTTTGGCTGGTTCTCCTTCTCACTATGATCGACTAACTTGCTCTGAAATAACAGAAGTGGTCTCTAACACGTTTTTCCTAAGTTCCCTTTACCCAAATCTTATTTCTCCTTTCATCTTATACCTTCTAAGAATCTCATATCACTCAGAATTGGCCAATCCTTCTCTCTTTCTCATAGTAACCATTTTTATCCAAGTTTTCTATTCAGCTAACCTGTTCCAGGCCTAGTCTTAATTTTACTTTGACAGGCCTCTAAACCATTCCCACAAATCTCTTACATAGGTGTCTAACACTGGGATCTATTTCCCTAACCAGAACTACCCTTATTCCATCTTGGCCTCACACAGGTCCAGTCTTATTAGGCCAAATTAATTTTAGGTACAAACAATTGCCCCCCTGCATATATACTTTACTCCCTTAAGTTAAAGTTATATGCATGTTAATGGCACCTCCAAAAAATAACTCCTCAAAAGTTCCCATATATAAAAGCAAGATCCAGACCTCTGAAAAAGATGACCAGTTCTGGTTGGAACAAGTAGTTCTAGATGAATAAGCAGTTCTAGATGAACAAGCTACCAAGGACTAGTCTATTAAACAAACATGAACTAAGATATCATTTGTCACAAAAAGAATTAGAGATTGAATGAGCTCACTTTGCATAAAAGCTCTGCATAGATGTCAAGGTTGCAACGGTCACAACAACAATTAATGCAAATCAAACCCTAACTCCTCCAATGATTAAGAACTGTAAACCAAAGGGTAATAAATGTTCTAACAGCTTTAATAGAGACGTACAAGCTCAAGAATCCCTTCCCCTTTCAAATTCTCAAACTGATAACGGCCAATTAATCTCAATTAATCCCAACAATCTTTGGAATTTCTTTCTATCCTTCATCAAATCTAATCCTTCTCAAATCTCCTTTCCTATTCCAACTCCAACACCAATTTCCAACTCATCTCCAACTTCTAACCCCATTCTAATTACTTTACCCTCTATTGTTCTATTCACCACTCCATTGTCACAACTGCAATCTTCCCAATTTTCTAGGGCAACACCAATTCCACTATTTCCATTTCCTCTAAGAAGGTTTTCTCCACAACCGCCATTACCACTCTCTCAATTACCATGTAAAAATTTAGTAAGCCTTGTTACATTACTCTCCTCTTCTCCTCTTTATAATAGCTCACCAAATTTAACCACCTGGTTTTCTTCCAGAAATGGCAGGTCCCTCCAGTTCTCGTGCTTCTAGAGACTCCACTTTTCCTAACCCTGCAGACTTTCTCAAAAACACCCGTCTTGTTATAGTTCCATGCATTAAAGTAGCAGACCTGCCTCCTTATTTTACCTTTAGGTTAGAATTGGTCTAATTTCCTGTTTAATTAAGCATTCTTATAGTGCCTTTGTTTAATTGAGACTTGTTCATGCAGGGTTGAAAACAACAACTTCATTTATCCCAATTCCAGAGAAGGTGAATATTTAATTGTGTCACTAGGTTTCAACACTGAATCATTACCAACTTTGCCTTGTTACGGAGCACCTAGTCTTAACAATTTTTTTTGGAGATCCCCATTGCACCTACCCGTAATAGCATCAAACCTTGGCCTCGAACCTATACCCCCTAGGTCTAATGGTGCCACTACCTTCATCCTGTTTGGGACAGATTGGACCAGGCTGGGTCTTGATGAGTTAATCTACATTACCTGTAATAACCGCCCCTATCAGCCTACCTTAATTACTGCTGCCTTGAAGTTTTTGAGTACTAGCAGTAATACTTTAATCTTTCCCTTTGGCCTCCTGTCCTTTACCTTGAAGGACGTCTTCTATCCTTGGAGAGGACTGTATTTGTTTGATTTCTGAAGAGACTACTTCCAGGCTATCCATTACTGTAAAGCATGACCAATATGCTTCTTACTATGCTGTTATTGATGAAGCCTTGAGGCATACCAACCCACCCAATATTGAGGAGTATGTCAGGTTCCTTTGGGTACTGTTCTCCAGGTATGTTTTATGTCCTACTACCAACAGACCTCTGATGGAATTCCTCCCACTTTGTGAATATTTAACTGCTGGCAATGGCAATTTTATGGCCTTGGGTAGTATTTTCTTAGCCAGTGTTTATCAAAATATCCGAAGGATGCTTGATAGAGAACCAGTTGATAACCTTGTTGTAATGTGTTGGTTTATCCAGTCTTGGCTACTAACATATTTCCCTGAGCTTAGAGACGGTACAGAACAGCAGAATGTCAAATACTTGGGAGAGAAACATGCTACTTTTCAATGTGATTGGGATTCTGTCAAAATCTACTCCTTTTTCCTTCACCTCCAAGAACGAGCCCATGAGCTTGTATGCCCTTTTGATGCCTTGAATCACCAACCTTCTTGGCTCAAAATCTTCCCTAATTATCTCCTACCTAGTGTATACCAACGCCTTCTTCTGGCCTATACCGGATCACATGTGTTTGTGATTAGTGGATACAAGACCTTCAAAGGCAGCTCTTCTGGTTTTCCTTTGAGTTTTGAACCATATCTGCCTTATCTTTTTACTTGGCTGTTTAATTTTAATCATGTGGTTCCCCCCAATATTCTTGCTGTGAACCTTCCTCAGGGTGCTTCCACAGACACTGCTAGTCAGAGCCCTGAGAAAATAAGGGCTATCCAAGACCACTACAAGACTCTTCCCTACTGGATCCATTCTATTACCAAGAATTATATGGATTCTTATGATACCTGGTGGTAGATGTCCTATACCAAATTGGTGCACAAACCTCTTCCAGATCTGGTTTAAGGTAAATCTCTATATTTGACCCCATTTTAAAATTTTCCTTTTTTGTTCTTCTAGTTTCATGCCTTCCTTGTAGGATTTAAAATTCAGACTGGGACAGTGTTACCTCTACTTCTTAAGAGAGCCGGTTCTGTAATTTCTACCCATGCTCCCAAGAAAAGGGCAACTGCTGCTGCTACCAAAATCCGTAAGGGCAAAGGTCCATCTTCCAGCGTAACTCCAGCCAGGAAATCAGTTAGAACTTCAGCTCGTCCCAAAGCCGTTCCTACTCCTTCGGTTCCTGAGGTAGTTGAGATAACTAAAAAAGATGTTGAAGTTGTTGAAAAGGAGGCGGAAGCTAGTGAAAGCTCTGGGGGAGAGGAATTTGGTACTCATGCCCTTCCAACTAAATCAGAAGAGAGCAATCCTGGTAAGTCCCTGACTTTATACCTACCATTTCTCCTACTTTTCTTATTTCTGAGAATTTCACTTCTTCAGGCCATGACCAAGCGGACCTAGATGATATTACCCTTTCAAACCTGATCTCTAAGGTTACTAAAACTGCAATAGGTCCTGTTACTAAAACCTAGATGATATTACCCTTTACAAACCCCAATCTCTTCGCTTAAAGTTGTAACTGAAGTAAGCCTCTTCGACCTACTTTCTGATTTTCTTGCTGAGGGTCTTTTCTGACACACACACACACACACACACACACACACACACACACATATATATATATATATTAAAAAAACAAGTCTTTGACTGAGGCTCCATTCCCTCCAAGATCACACTAAAGCATGATCTCGATTTCAAAGAAGTGTCTCTTGAGACAGCTGAGATTGCCACTCCTGCTATAGACCCGAAAAAATTGAAGGGGGTAGTGGAATCATTGAAGCTGACTCATACCCGGGAGCTACTCTCTCTCTCAGATTTGTAGAAGAATGCCTTCCCGGCCTCCTTGGGTTATCTCAATATTGCCTTCCCCAATTCTGTTGTCCAAACTTTGAAAAAATAGGTGGAAACTCTTTTCCAGACTCTTGTTGCCTATAATGCTGCTCAAACCAACTTTGCTGCCAAGCTAGCCGCTTATCAGCAACAAAGAGCTCTATACGAAGTTATAAGGACAGAACTGAAGGCAGTGGGCCAGAAGATGTTTGTCCTTAAGGCTAAATTCAAAGAAAAAGAAGTTGCCATCCAGGAACTGTAAGAACAAATTACTCAACTGAAATCTGAACAGGAGGTCTTGGGCTATGAAGTTCGTTAATTGGCCAATAAATATAAAAATCTGGAGACTATAGCTGATGCAATTGGTGAGGGCCTAGTCGGTCAAAGGAACGGCATTGCTCAATGGAGGCAAGAAAGTAAACAAGCTCGAGAGCAGCAGGTCGCTTGTATAACTCAATGGGTAGACTTGTGTTTTTTAAACTTTGATGCACTTTTTGCTTAAACTTATGCCTCTAGTGATCTATTTTTGAACAATTTATATGCCTATATGCAGGTCTTTAGGGATGTTTCTTTTCCTTTTTGAATACTACTTGGACAGGCCATGGCTTTTAGGCCTTTAAATTTTGAATTTCCAACCTTTAATTTCTCAACATTCCCTTTTTGTGAATATAAGTCTATTGTTTTTATCTCCAGGTCGATCTTCTGTTTGCATAATATTTTAGTGGGACTGGTGTTTGTTCAAATAAAACATCACTATAAGACTCCCTTAGAATAGGCCTTATGCTATAACATCTGCCTTGGACTTCTAGAGGACCGGCCCTGGCCTAAAAGAAAATAAATTAAATAATAAAAAGACTTAAAGACAAGATCTGGATCTTTCTCAGCCAAGAGAACTGGCCAGATCCTTAGAGGACCGACTTTGGCTTAACATTCCCATTATTCTTTACTGATCAAGTTATTTATAAGATCCATCCTTTCTTAGTCTTTTAATAATCAAGTCTTTATATTTGATTTCTTGGCCTGTTGCTAGAAAAAAATTCTATATTCATGCATTTTATTTAAAGTATGACAAGTTTTAGAAATGGCTAAAAGGCCTACTTATTTATTAATATGGCCATAAGGCCTACTAGATTACAATCCTCACAACTAAGCTCATACATACTGTTTGTACCCAAAATAATTTGGCCCACTATAGGCCAGGCCCGGTCGGATAAGTACTTTAAAAAGGATAGATCTGATCTTAAGGGTATTCATTTATGTCAGAGCTACATGACATAAACTTCTTGATGGAGGGATTAGGTCTGGCAGGGGAGATAGGTGCTAGGTCTGGTATAGGAGAGGGTATGTGTTGGCCGGCCTGGTGAAATAAAGGGAAATGCCAAGAGAGATCATATGAACAAGACCTGTGCGTAGGCCTTGGGAGGTAGAACTATAATTGGAGTAAGGAAGTTGTTAAAAAGGCCATTAAAGAAACCAGTCCTGTTGGTTTCAACCTGACCGAGGTGTTCATAAAAGGATAATTATAGATCGAACTTGGTCTAAAAAGGAATAATCAAGGATTACCACATTAAAATTCATAGCCCTTGGAAGTAAAACAGAGATAAGGCCTGGATCTTAGCATGGACAAGCACTGAAAGGGGGATTCTTCCATAATTGACTGTGGGGGAAGAATAGAGAGACTTGGTCGTAAAAAGAGTTTTGTGCATACTATAGCAATGTCAGACGTTTATGGGGATTGTCTGAAATCTATAAACCTAAACCGAAAGTTAGGGATTTCAAAAATCAAATCTTTGTAATCGTACTAAATTATAAAATACCGAATAGTCTTCAATACAATTTAATTCAGAGATTTGATCTTTTTAAATCTATTCAACACTAAAATTTATAAGACATTAATTTAAAACTAATTATAAGAAAATAAAGAAATTAATAAGATTTTAAATGACAAAAAAAAGGAACTTGGCCTAATATATAAAAGAAGCCAAATCTTTCTGTTCATTTAAAATTTTAACCAGACATTTTAATTTTTACTGAATTTTGTACTTCAAATGTGTTGGACTTACTTAAATTAGTATAAAATTATATATAAGAAAGTGTCCTGGCAACTTTCATGATGAGTGGTGTAAGATGAGCTTAGTTAATGTTGGATATAGAGTGGTTCATCTCTAGAAACTTTATAATTTCTATAATTTGAAAGAAATTTCTTGAATACCGAGCTAACAAGGTAAGAGGCTACGGGCCTTTCAGGCATTTTAAATACCTGTTTTTAGAGCATGAGATATAAGAGAAAGTTTGAATTGAAAGCCATCTTTGGCTCTAGAGAGCTACTTTGTTTTTTTTCGAGGGGATTCTGGTGGCTTCCCATTTAGGTATCGTTTTTTAGTAGAAGGTGAAATCCCTTTTTCCTTGCTAAAGTGAATTTGCTTCTTGTCTTGAGTTCTCTTATGGTCTACGCCAAGCACTGTGTAAGCAGTAGATGTAAGAGAAGAGGTGTCTGTGTAGTCCGGATCCTTGTGGTAGGGAACATTACTTCACCCGCTCTTCTCCTCTTTCCATTTGAGAATCAAGGAAACTTCCTATTCATTGAGTTTAAATCACTTCTTTATGTTAGCTCTTAAGGGAAGCCTAGGAGCCTATGATGCCAACTAATCCAGCAAGTTTAAGTTTTTGATATAACATTAACGATATCTTTATTGAACAAAATAAATCATAATTATATATTACTTATGAATCACTTATAATAATTAGTTTAATAACTGCGCATAATTTTAATTGACTTAACTAAATGGATAAAATTAAAATGAAAAGTCAAAATTAGGACAATTCAGTAAAAATTAAAAGGTTTGATTAAAATC
>CANYLF014731524.1:0-24337 GCA_948193215.1 Bocquillonia castaneifolia
CAAGTTTTAATAAGTTGATTAAACAAGGTAGATGTGAACTAAACTAATCAAATTAATTTAATTCAAAGAAATTCAATAAGGAACACCTTAGAGAATGAAAGAGTAAAAACTCAAAGAAAATTCAATATTCAATTCGTTTAGGCTGCTACCCATACATGCCCTTTATATAGAGCTCAAAAACAACTGATTATAACCCTAATGAAACACTAAAAGTTGGCCAACTAGGGTTTTTAACAAAGGAAACAAACTAATAATAGAAATCCTACACTTATTTGGAAACTAACAAAACTGGCAGATTTCAACCCTGACTTTGCGACCCAATTTCGACCCCTTTAGAGACCTCCAATGAAAACATTTAAAACATATGAATTGTATATTTTTGAGTTCTCTTTTCAACGCATTTTGAATCGCATAAATCTGAGTTGTGTAGCAAAAGTTATGGCAAAAACAATCTGCCGTGTTCAGAAATCCGAAAATTAACTTCCTAATCGAATTTAGACTCCAAATGTGCGGCTGCCACCCTAAGGGTTTCATCCAAGCACTTCTTGATGCCCTAATATTGACTTTATTGACCCTTGACCTTGACCTTGACTTGTTGACCATTGACTTTGACTTTGTAGATTAAGCTTGCTAGAAAAGCTAACAACCTTATTTTCTTCATACCGTCATCACCATAAGATTGCCGTCTTACCATTTCCATTGTCAATCTTGACTAAAATATGCTCCATAATTGAATTCAATCTTCATGAATTCGAATTGCAAGACTCCCTATTATGAATTCAAAACTTGCCATCTTGGATCACATCACTAGGACACTTTGGTTCGGCTAGATAAGGGAATTTAGGACACTTGGGTTTCGCTAGACGAGGGTATCTAAGACACCTAGGTTCCGCTAGACAAGAGCCTAGGACACTTGGGTTCCGCTAGACAAGGGGATCTAGGACACTTGGGTTCTGCTAGATGAGAGCCTAGGACACTTAGGTTCCACTAGACTTCTGGAGATGACTCGCTGTTGCCTAGATTTGCTAGGGATGGCTCGATGCCATCTAGGTTTCTAAAATCATTAAAGGGGACTCACTGTCACCTAAAGTCATTAGAGATGGCTCACTACCATCTGGAATTCTGAGTCAAAGGTGAGTCATTATCACCTGGGATTATTCTCTAAAGATGGCCCACCACCGCTTGTATTTTGTAGTTGAGGTGACTCGTTGTCACCCATGGTTTTCTGAAGGTGGCTTGTTGCTGTCATGGAGGTGACTCGCCATTGCCTAAAATTACTGGATATGGCTTACCACCATCTGGAATTCTGGAATAGAAGGAGATTTGCTATCACCTATGATAGTTAAAGATGGCTCGTTGCCGTCTGGAATTCTGAAGTTCGAGATGACTAGCTATCACCCGGGGTTTTCTGATGGTGGCCTATTGTCGTCAATGAGGTGATTCTTTGTTGCTTGAAATTTTAATATTTTGAAGGCGATTTTGTTGTTGTCTAGGATTCTGGATTTGAAGGTGACTCACTATCGCCTAAAGTTGTAAGGTTAATGATAGCTTGCCATCCTCTATGATTCTGAAGGTGAAGGTAGCTTACTATCGCCTGGGATTCTGTAGATGGCTTGCCATCATCAAGGATTTCTAGATTTGCTAAAATTGGCTTACTGCCTTCAGGATGATTCTGCTATCAAATCAACTTGTTGTTCCTTGAATGAATTTTGAAATTCTGGATGTGTCGAGGTGGCTTATTGTCACCTAAAGTTTTGGAGTTGATGGTGGCTTGCTGTCATTGAAAGTTCTGAAGTTGATGGTGGCTTGTTGTCACCTAAAATTGTAAGATTGAAAGCTACTTACTGTCGATTGTAACTCTGAGTAAGGTGCCTTGCTATCACCTGGGTTTACCGGGGGTGGCTTGCTGCCGATTGTACTTCTAGATAGAGGGTGGCATGCTATCACTGGGGAATGTTGAAGGTGGTTCACTGCCAATTGTGTTTCTGAATGTAAGGTGACTTGCTATCACCGAGGATAGTTGAAGGTGGCTCACTGCCGATTGTGCTTCTAGATGAAGGGGTGATTTGCTATCACCTGGGATTATTGGGGATGGCCTACTGCCGACTTGTGTGTCTGAACCTGGGGTGATTTGCTATCACCTGGGATTGGTGTAGTCCGGGGTGGTTTGCTGTTGCCCATGAACTACTGGGATTGAAGGTGGTTTGTTGTTGCCTTTAATTCTGGGATTTGAAGGTGGCTCACAGTCAGCTGAGATTTTGGAGTTGAAGATGACCTATTGTTGTATGGAGTCATTCTCTTCCTAAAGGTTATTCCGATATCTTGAGGGTGATCTGTTGCCCTTTGAGTGTTTTTGGAATTTTCAAAGGTGACTCATCGGCCTAGAATTTGCTGAATGATGGGGAAGACCTGTCATCTCCTTGGAGGTTGTTGGATTAGTTGAAGGTGACTTATTACCGCCGGATTCTGATTCTATGAAGTTAGATTGTCATCTTTCAGATTAATTCTGATTTTGAAGGTGACCTACTGCCCCCGAGATTTGCTCTTGACATTCTTCTCAGTTGTAAGAAGATTATGATTTCTCTCTAGTGTTAATCCACTCGGATCCCTTCTATCTTAGGGGCTTGCATCCCCTCTTCTGCTGAGCTGAACAGTTTTTTTTAGGTTTCTGAAGTAACCTTAACAGTTTTTATTAGTGGTCACTGACTTTTTTCTCCTTGTTAGTTGTATTTTGGTGTGCATCTTATTGATTATGTCTTCAGTTGTCTTGGACCAGTAATACGTCGTTGCCCCCGACCTTTGTTATCATGGTGTGTTTGCCCGGAGTTGTACGTCAGCTTGTGACCAATTACTCCCAATCTGTGTTTGTACACATGGTTTCTCTGATGGAGCACCCTCATCTACAAGGATGACGCGCCCTGGTTGGTGCAGTGTCTAGGCAAAGATTGCCCCCAGCATGGTTTCCATTAGTCATGTCTGCTAGTCCTATATCGATGTTCCTGTATTATGGTGGGATCAGTTAGTCCATCATGTTATGTCGAAGAAGACCTTGGTTATTATGGGGTTGTTTCCCTGGAAAGAGTTCTTTCATTCATCCGATTGAATCTTCGTGAGTTTCCTAGTTGCCTGTTCAATGTATGCATGTCGTGAACGTATGCATGATATATGCAATGTGTCATTATAGGATGTATGTTAGTCATTTCTCTTATTTCTGTGTACATGAATGGGGTGCTCTTCCCTGTAAATGCATATGTCATGTAGGATATCAATTATATTTACAAATGTATGAACGTATGCCTACATGATGCAAAAGAATTCAATATGCAATGTTAAATTTTTACATCTCCTATGTTCAATTCTAGGTGTCTTCAAGTGCATGCTCTGAAGCTGTAGTAGACTGCATTTTGTTATTGCCACCTCAAGGTGTTTAAACAATGACTTGCCCCATCACTTTGATGATAGAGAAGCTATAGATTGATGACTGTTCCATATATTCCTTACTTTGATTAGGATTAAAGGTCCTGACCTGAATTCTCGCACTTTTGATGGAAATGAAGATTTGGCTCTTATTTTTACCCAGATTGCTTCTCGTGCTTCTATATATCTAGAAATGACTTCCCAAATGCAAGACAGTGCAACCTATCATATCCATTCATTGAGGAACAATAGCATTAACTGAGAAGATGAGGTTTGCCACCTGCTTGGGTAATTTGCTAACATTGTGCTGTCCTAGTGAATTCCAACATTTTCATTTTGTATCTGTATGTTCAGTTGCCCCAGATTAGCCAATATAACAATGTTCAAGCTACTTTGAAAGATGTGTGGATAAAATCATGACTATTCTTATTGAAGTTCTAACTAGTTAAATTCTCTATGGTGTATACTTCCAATGGAGTCTCCTGCTTTTCCCCGGCAACCATATCTCATTTTTATTTTGTTCATGCCTTAACTTTTTCCTATAGCACCTCTTTGTGAGGTTTTCACCCTAGCAGGATGCCTTAACTTTTGCATAAGCCACTCACAAATGGGTTTTCAACTTATCGGGCTTTTATTTTTTTTATTGATGCCTTAACTCTTGTATGAATTACCCCCGAAAGGATTTTACAAACTCATCTGGCTTATTCATTTTTTTCTTTACAAATATGACTATCGAGAAAAGCCATCTTTGATCTTGCCCCCAGCTAGCTTCAATGAGGTATAAATAGTGTTGGTTGCAGGCTTGTGACATGGCATTGTAGGGCATTGTCAGAGTTTAGTTCAGCTGATTCTAGGGTCCAGTGTCTAGGGAGTGCTGAGCTATACTAATCCAGTTGACATATCGAGAGGAACCTTTAGTGAGGCTGTGAGGAGGAACATCATCTTCATTGAGTAATGAAGAGAATTGTTATTGCTGAAGATGATGTTTGTATCCATGGTGGAAACTTAGTATTCCTTTGCTGTTTGTCAATTCTGAATTCAACCAATAATTATTTTCGCCCCCTGTGTCGGTCAAGAACTAGCCGATGTAACAGGTGCATCTTTGAAGATTGTTTGGCTGACATGACATTTCAAACAATGAGTTATTGCTAGTCTCATATATGTTTCGTCTTGTTTGCTTAGTGTTTCCCTTTCTGGTTTGAATGAAATGACATTAATGATGCAATAAGAAATTTAGAATCAATTCCAGTTCATTTAAAAATGCCACAGAAGTGTACTTTATATGTTAGATCAGATATCGTTGTCATCATAGATCATGTTCTTCCGGTTAAGCCTCAACCATGGTTCTTATTTTCAGCTTGTTTCCATACTTTTTCTTCGCTTTTTCCTCTTTTCACTTCCTCAGCCCCTTTTTTGCACGGGTTGGTAACTTTTGGCATCGTGTTGATTCTTTGCTCAAGCTGTTGTTTGTTGGCACTTCAGCACATTTCAAGGTTATTGTGGCCTAAGGACAAGCTGTCCAGATCAATGGAGTTCTTGCTTTGTTGATCTTTTAAGGCTTGCTATTATGAGTCAAAATTCATTCTTAAGTATTGGTTGAAATTACATTTGTTTGAGTAGCCTCTAGTTGTTTCCGTTTTTGTGTTTTGGCCATGCTTCACGGTCACGTATGAATGCTTTGTTTTGAATCTTTATCCTTCCTCGTTATCATTAATTTTTCATCTCTTTTTTTTCTTTTTTCTTTAGCCTTGTCTTTTGCCTAAGGCGCCTCTTTGCAAGGTTTTCACCTTAGTAGGCCTGCCTTAACTTTTGCATGAGCTGCCCACGAACAGATTTTCAACTCATCAGGGTTTTTTTTTGCTCTTTCTTTTTCTTTTTCTTTTTTTTTCGTCGAGAGATTTTGACATTTTGTTTCAGCTTGAGGAAGCATGCATGGAAGCATTTTTTAGAGGCCTTATATGTTTTGAGGTGATCTCCAAGACTGGTAATTTTTGTTGGTGCTCTACTTGACCTATATACGTGATGCCAGCACCGATCATAGCCATTTTAGGATCAAACATGGCATTTTTTGCTCTCATTTGTTCTTTTTCAATAACAGTAGTTGGTGGATACAACAAGTACCTCCAGGCTTTGTAGAAATGTTAAATGAACCATCATGATATGGATTAATGTCAAACAAGCTTATAGATGATTGATGTAGTGCATTCATGCCATGAAAGAGATACTACTTAAACATAAGGAAACAGACATTCTATCATTGACTAGAACACAAAAACAACAACATTATTGGAAAAGCATAACAAATGTTCGGCATGTTGAGCTAAGAACTGGAATTTTGACCATCGTGGCTCTAAGTACTAGACTTCCTAGCCTCAGAATCTATGATCTTATCTTCATCGATCAAGTCTTGTATCTTACGCTTAAGCTTTGTGCATTTGTCAGTATAGTGGCCATCCACCTGATGAAATGTACAATAAGCCCCGTGGATATAGTTGAGAGAACTTGTGTTAATAGGCTTCTTAGCAAGTTGAGGTTCATGCAACCCCTTCTTCTCTAAGCATTTAAATACCTCAGAGAGTGGTTGATTGAAGTTGGAGAATGTTTGAATACCAAAAAGATTATTGACATCTGCAGTTTCGCCTTCTGACTTGTTGGGGTAACTATAAATGGTCTTCCCCTTTTGAGTCCTTTTCCTTTTTGATTGAATTTCCTCACATTGTAGTCCGTCATCGTACAAGTCATTAAAAGGTTTGGGGTTCAGAGTATATAAAGTCTCTACCATATTAGGAAGCACATTCCTAACTACTATTCTGGCTTGATCTTTCCCTATCGTTTGTTCTTCAGCAAAGCAGCCTTATTCCTCAAAGACAGTAAAGGATTCATTGTGCTTTTGTTTAGTCATCTCAAGGTCTCTCAAAGATACTTCTAGTTTGGCATTATAGGAGTATTGTCCAATAAAAGCATCACAAAGTTCCTTCCAATCATCTTGAATAGAAGAGGGCAAACAATGATACCAATCTTGGACAATTCCAGTCAGCGACAGAGGAAACACTCCAACTTTCTATTCAGTATCAAGGGGTGTTGTAGCCATGATTGAACCGTATTGTTTGAGGTGAAGCTTTGGGTCTTATGTATCATCGAACTTTTGCATATCAGGTATAGTGAACTTAGGAGGCAACTTCTTCATACCATTGAGTCCCATGCTGTCTAGGTCAAAGTCCACATCAGATTTCTTTCTATTGACTATGTCTTGTAACTGTTCCATCTTCCTAATCAAGGTTGAAATAGCATCATGGTCACTAGTTCTATCTTCCCCTTCAGGAGATGGATCCTCAGGTGTCCTGTCAGGGTTAACAACATTCTGGACCTCTTCCTTAATCATAACCCTCACAGCAGCCATGAATGCCTCCACATCAAAGTTCTGACTTGATATTGACATTCTACTTGGATTGAAATCTCTTGAATTAACTCAGTCTCGAATCAACCATCTTCCTACTCATTTTCAGGCCGATTGAGGCTCAATGTTTACTGCAAGACAAGAGTGTTAGCATTATGCATGAGATGCAAATGCATGTATGCATGACAAGGAAACAAGAAACTTGTTAGTTGTACACATAACAAATACTACCGTCTGATAGGCCTTCCAACCTTATTTCTCCCACACACGTATTCTGTTGGTCAAAAGTCCATTTTCTAGGTAGGCTGAGGTACTTTATTTCATCAATGGGGGATGATAGTACCGTCGTATAAGAGCATTCTCTCAAACTATCCTAGCAAACAATAACACTTATGATAATTGAGTCTCTATCCTTGCACCTAAATTTTGTCTTTAGGTGGATAGAGTTTCGGAATACGCTTTAAGCTTAAGGATCATAAATACTCATGGCAGCATCCCAGCAAGTAGGATTTAGCGGGTACAACCTAGTGGAAACTTCTATGATCATTACATGCTAGGCTTTGCCTCTTCGGTTTGGCTAAGAAGGCTCCCACAGAGTAAGACTCCCATTAACCATTGCTTGGATGGTAGGAGATCCAGTATGGGCCTCCCATTAACCGTGACCCATTAACCATTGTTAAGATGGTAAGCCAGGTAGGACTCCGAATCACTGTGAGTGGTCCACCGATAATACAATCCAAGATACTGGTGTGGAATCGTTGGATTATATTATAGATGGTACTAGGGTTTATTAGGGACCCTAAAAATGCAGAACTATATGCAATGCAAAGGAGAACAATGACCAGATTAATTAAAAAGATGGAAAATGGCTCGAAATCTTCATTCATTTTACTTGTGAAAACTTCCCCAGAAGAGTCGCCGCTGTAAATAGAGTGCCCTGGACCTGCCTGTTGGTTGGTGTCCAATGGCAATGGCGACGGACTCACTAGTTGAATTTTTAGAATTTTATGAAAATAGTTGAGGAGTCCCCACCCGAATTTCATTGGGATCACCTAGTGATTAACAAACAGATAGATTCCTCAGGAATCCTAATTCGTCATGATACCATATGATTTCTGGGTTCGGAATGCATCATCCATTCTTGGGCCAATTTCCCATTTAGTCAAGTAATAAGGTCATTATTTCCTACCAGAGACAAACAATATAACGCGATTAGTCACTCAGAAAGTAGGATGCAATTAATGGGCATGCCTAATATTATTTCTAATAGATTTTAGTCCTGTATTAAGTCCATCATAGTTAACCCTAATTGATGGAGTGCTGATTGCAGTATTGGTAGGTTAATACTTATTTTAATAATGGTTAGTCGAGTGGATTATTGCCTTATTCATTTACATGCATAGCATCCACAGTCATTTTCTATGTATTTTTACATTTATTAACAGGTTAACATTTGCACATACACCCTTAACAGATTTTCTATGTTATTTACCCGAAATATTAGGATGGCAGGAGTATACATACACCCTTAAAGAAAGGAAAGGTGAAATGAGTTTCTACCATTTTATTGTACTTATTACTAGTTTTTATTTATTATAAATGTTTGATTAATTATATAGCATGTAATTCTAGGTTACTGCGTAAATGTAAATAGGGTTAGCAATGGTACCGAACAATAGACTAATCCCGAAGAGAATTAATCTATCGACCTTGTAGCTTCAACCAGTCGATCCACTGTGGTTTTTTGAGTCGATTCTTAACCTATTTTTTACATGCCTTTTGAATATAATACATGTAAATGATATTTATAACTTTAAAGAGTCTATGAACGTCCTATATCTCAAGCATCTTATGCTAGTATGAGTTACATCATGAAGTGTTCCGGAAGCTATCTTGGATGTGGCACCGAATTATTAATGGCATTTTGGGCATGAATTTGATGGAATTAGACAAACATCAAAACATAAAAATTCAAGTAGACATCTTGAACTTCAGTTAGGCTCATGAATTTCTCAATTTAGAGTTTAGATGGCTGAGATATTCCGCTCATAAGTTAGGCCAAAATCCTGATCGACCTTTAACATGATGATTCGGACGAACCCTTCATCATCTGGATGAACCTTTCTAATCATTCATCCAAATCATTATCATGGGCAGCCAAAAAAATATATTTGAAGTAGGTGGGATATTTGGTTGAAACATGAATATCCGGTTGAATCATTGAACATCCAGATGAATATTTATGAACATCGGGCCGAATCTGTAACCTGAAACAACAAATTTAAAGCTTTGTATCAAATTGTTTATCATAAATGTTACCAAATGGAATATACACAATAATAAATTAGAGGCTGAATAAGTTATAGAAATCTAGAAATGGATAAAGAGATGAGTTTTCCGGGTAACCCAAGTTAATGAACCAAAATCGCTTTTTGATTCATAACTTGGGTTTCGGGACTCCAAACTTCAATTCGATTGCTCCCACATTCTCTTGGCTTTGCTTAGAGCTCACATGTATAGACAAAATATAAAAACAAATTAGTATGTAAAGTGGGAAAAAGTGACAGTAAGCTAAAAATAGAGAAAACATGAATGAAATGAGCTTATTTTAATGTATGGATGCTTAGTGTATGGTTCGTTGCCCTCAAAATGAAGGTATGTTACCGTTTTTGGGTAGAAATGAGCTTCTGGATTGAAAGCTTCCTCATTCAAAAACTTTACAAAAACAAGTTATAGAGAAAATGAGTATGTGTGTGTTTTACTTCCTCCCCTTATTGTTGAAAAATGTAGGTTTATATAAAAAGAAAAGGAATCTCTTCAGCAACTTGGACAAGTTGTAGTATGGGCATGGTGTAGGTAGGCTTTGATGGCCTACTAACTTTTCCAACAAATTGTACAAGTTGCCGAATGGCGTAGGTCGGCGTAGACTTGTCATGCTACAAATTCATGAATCTGTCCCAAACCAAGTCATTTCAAAGAGATGATCCGGCCACACCTTTAATGATCATCCGGCAAGATGATCACCAAAGGTCTGGTTGGATCCTTTTGGGCTTTAAAATGGGCTTGTGAAGTGTGGGTTAACCTAGGATTTTAAAGGTTCGACCGGAGCATTGAACATCTGCTGGACCATCATTGGACCTGAAATTCATTTTTGAGAATGTTTGAAATTATTTTCAACCCTTTGGCTCATATCTACGAGAAATTGGGTAACAGAGTGGTCCAAACTAGACTGTATTCATCACTGGGCTCTTGTACCACTTACACATACCTACATCCAAAAATTCAGTGTCTTCAATGCACCACATGAGTAACATGACCTAGCAAAGGGATGGAGACTGTTCATGAAAGCCACATCAACATCAGAAAAAGTAAGTTGTTCAAAAAGGGCTAAACTAGTGTCCTAAAAGAAGAAAACATTAAATAATGTGGAAATGTTCAGGGATGGCAAAACAGTGCTAGGAAAGAGTGCATCTCAATCACATCTAAAATACCCAATAGGGGGGTGAATTGGTACATAATTAGAAATTAAAAATTACGTCAAGAATGAACAAAGGTTTATAGTGGTTCAGTCCTAACTTAACTTCCGTCCACTTCTCCCAGAGAGCACTTTGGGCTTCCACTAACCTCAAATGGATTTACAAATAGATTTCAAGGCTATCCCAAACCTTTACAAAGTTATATTTAGAAGGCTATCTCACAACCTTTACACAAAGAGTGTTCTAAGGCTAACTCACAACCTAACCCTAGTGTTTCTCGATCCTCACTAGAATTGACACTAGTACTAGGATAGAAGCCACTCAACCCAAGCAACAAATGCTCTAGAGCTCTAACTACCCAAAACACAAGCAAACTCAATGAGTTAATGCTCAAATACAATGAGAAACAAAAATGCAAGAGTTTTGCTATTAAAGAATTAATGTGTTTTATTTGAGACACATTTTTGATGGGTATTTATAGCCAAAAGACCCAAAAATAGCTGTTAGATACAAAGGAATGAGTGTATCTGACAACCATAAACAAGTGCATATAATGCTCTACACTGTGTTAGGTCGCGGGCGTGCTTCCACCGGTCACAGACGTGCTTTTCAAAAAGTAGTCTAAACGGCTAATTTTTCTTGGAATAAGATTTGAAAAAAATGGGGACGCTTTCACTAGCTAGGGAGACTTGAAAACCCAACCTCCTACTTTTAAACTTCGGGAGCGATGCCAATATCACGGCGCGACTACATTTTAAGGTCCTGAGATCGCGGGGCGATCTACTGGTCACGGGCGCAGAAAAGATATAGTTTGTTGATTTTGAGCTTTGTTTCCTTGCTTGAAATCCTAGACGCAATTTCAATTACAGGTGAGGCTTTACTTCAACTGCAAGGGCAGTTTGGAAATCACGGGCGTTCTTAAACGACTTGGGTGCGATTGGCCTGACTGCGGGCGTGCATTAGAGGTCATTTCGTATTTTTGACTTAGACTTTTTGAACTTCAACCTACACCCTTAGAAACTTGATTAGACTTCGAGAAAAGGTTGTTAAATACAAAATAAGCTATACTGACGCCACTAAGTCCAACAATCTCCCCCTTTTTTTAGTTTGACAACCCAAAAAGCTTTAAAGCATTAAACGGGCTAAAAAGCTTGGATAAGTGTGTGAGTTGATTGGAATTGCTCCCCCTTAACTTGTGCATGATAAAAACTTGTTAAAAAATTCTAAAGAAGGAGCTTAAGGAGCTTAAGGACTTCTCCCCCTTTGTCAACTAAAAAACTAAATAATTGAAACAAAGGAAATAAAGACAAATAAAAAGGAACAATATGATGGTGATGCAATGAATATGATGATGAGCAACAGAAAAGACAATTAGTTAAAAGAAATCATCATTTCATTCATTGAAAGTTAGATAAATACAAAATGCAATGAATATGATGATGATGCATGAAAAATAAAAAGGAACAATAACTAAGGCCAAAGGACTAAAGACCATCATGGTCACAAGGGTCAATGTCAATTTTGGTTTGGATGGCCATTAGATTGGCATGAATAGCTAGAAGGTCTTTATCTTGGTCATCAAACCTAACTTCCAATCTCTTGTTGACAACTTCTTGAGCTTCAAGCTTGGCCTCAATCCTTTTAAGAGAGTATAGGATTGCTAAGAGAGGTGGTAGAGTAGAAGATGATGAAGGCTCTTCCCCTTGCCTATCCCTAATGTCAATGATAGAGATTTGAATGTCTTTTCCATGGGAAATCCCATCATGTTCTTCTTCTTGCTTATCCCCTCCTTGACCCAGTCCTTCACCACTGACTGAGGCATCTCCCTTTTCCTTTTGTCTTGCCTCTTCCCTTGCCTTGGCTTCCTCCTCCTTTCTTCCCTTTCTTCCTCCTTATCCTCATCTATTTTGCCACCCAAGTACTCATAGGTGTTGTTTTGCAGCTTCCTCACAAAAATTCACTTTCATGGTGAAAGACTTGAGATCCATGAGTCCATTCACCAAAGAAAGTGTGACATTTAAAGGATAGGCTTGGGGCTTCTCAAGGTTGATTTTGAGGAAGGGAGCAATCTTTGAGATGTCTGAACCCATAAGTATGGTGGTTGTTATGGAGTTTTGAAGGTAAAGAAGGTGATCAACGAAGAAATAAGAGGTTTAGAATTTTTTTCTTTCTTAAGAGTACAATGGAGAAAGAGTAGCGCTAGAGGTTTTTGTACCTCGAGTAGTTTGGCCTAGCAAACTTGATCCAAGAGAGTTGTTCAAGGTACCCTTCCACTTTGTCCTTGACTCCCATGTCTTCTAAGGCCTTGACATAAATCATTTTAGTCTCCACACATTCTCTAGCATAAATTCTTCTATACAAAATTTTCTCATTAACGAAAAGGAAGTCCCAAAGAATTTTTGGTTCTTGAAGGACTGGAACAATTGATGTTTATTGTGGAAAGGCTTGAGCTTATCCTTGGGCAGATTGAATTTGCCTTGGAGGGAGTTAAGATGATGGTTCATTGATGGTTATGCCGGTTCTAGGCCTTTTTATAGGTTTGGGAGGTGATTCTTTGGCAACCCCCTTCCATTTCATGTCTCTAGCTATCTCTTTACCCATAGCGATTAATGAAACAAAAGGAAAAGCAACGAAAAGTGTGTTTGAAGGCTTAGATATGGAGGAGTAAAAGAGAAAAAGTGATGCAAAAGCCTTAAACACAAAGAAAATAGGTGTAAACCTTCATCCATATGCATTTAGGGTATTTATAGACATTTTGGAATACTCTAGAAGCCTAAAAGTTTGAAAATCAAGAAACTAGCCAGTTTCCAATGGCCAGTAATGGTAAAAAATTTTTATTTTTGAATCCAATCACGGGCGCAATTTGGTGGGTCGCCCCCCTCGATTTTTGAAAAACTAAAAATTTTGAAATTTTTACTTAGGTCATGGGAAGGAAATAGAGATGTCGCGGCCATGGTCTGAGATCCATGACAGATGTACAAAATCTTTCTAAAACCGGTCAAAATTTTCAAATTTCGTGGGGGCCATCTAGAGGGTCACAGCCGCAGTTTAGATACAGAATTTGTCTAAAAATAGAGTGGTAATGTCACGGTCGAGGTTAGAGAACCGCATTTGTGCATTACAGGTCAAAAATGTTTTTTCAAAGTTTGAAGAAAAAGTTTGAAACTAAAGTATTCCAAGTTGGTTTATGACTTTGAATGGCTCCTGAGTGATATTGTATCCATTAACAAGGATTCATTCTAGTCTTCAAGTGCATATGAATAAGAGAGGACAATAAATTTTCAAAGAAACATTTTGAAATTGATCCGTACGCGCTGTACACATGAATTTAAGCTTGCACCAGAAAATTTTGACTAAAAGTATTCCATCTAACCATTTTCAAGTCAATCAAAAAACTCCAAAGTCAATAATGGAGACTAGATTCGTAATTGAGTCTTAGTGGAAGTCTTGTGACTTGAATAGCTTAAGAATTAAGCTAAGTCAGATATAAAACTCACTCTTTTTCATGTACGTAGAGGACATCATGTTAGAATATCAAAAACAAAAAAAAAAAAGCACGTAAGAACAAAGCATACAAAGCATTTAGAGCATAAAAGTTTCAATCTTTTTCATTGAAAGCTTAAAACTTTCATAAAGTTTGAAACTTTTTTGCATTTCTAACAATCAAAGTCAAGAAAAGCAACCACAAAGGCATTCAAAACAAATATGAGGGTTCTCAAGTGCTTCTAGATCTGTTTTCCTTCAAGGTAAGTCTTACTAATCTTATGTTTTCATTGTTTATGCCATGTTTGCATGATTTTGATGTCATAATATTCTGTTTTAATCTGTTTTTATCGCTGTAATTTGTTTATGATTATTTTTCAATGTGTTTAAATGTTGTTTCCAATTCAGATCTATAATTTACATGTCATTAAATGCCATGAACATGCATTTTAATCATTGTTAATTATTGTTCAATGAGTTTAAATGGTGTTTCTATGATTGATCTGCATTATAAATGTCATTCAATGCCATGAACACGTTTATTTTTCATTTATTTTGTGTAAAGTTTGCATCTTTACACATTTTGCTTCTAAATTTTGAATCTTTTTGTGTTTTAAGCATGCCACAATTAGATCTAGGTTGTTTTGCCATGTTTCATGCATTATTATGTGTTTTGATGTTTATTTTATGAGTTTTCGTTACTATTTGATTGTTTTTCAAGCTTGGCAAACCCATAAATTTTATTTTCCATCGAATTTGGTATTCTGCTTTTGCCATGGCCACCAACGCCACTGCTAGGAGTGGCGTCGGGCACCAACGCATGTAGATGAGAGGCGTTGGGCCCAAACATGACTCCCATGAGTGGCGTTCGCCCCTGTTTTTCCTCCCCTTATGGCGTTGGGCCTAAATCAGTAGTGTATGGGCCCATCT
The DNA here is from genome assembly GCA_948193215.1 of Bocquillonia castaneifolia. Classification (NCBI taxonomy): domain Eukaryota; kingdom Viridiplantae; phylum Streptophyta; class Magnoliopsida; order Malpighiales; family Euphorbiaceae; genus Bocquillonia; species Bocquillonia castaneifolia. Next base: position 14,704 of record CANYLF014731524.1, read on the forward strand.
GTGAATGTACAGTAGCTTTCACATGGAATGCAGTGATCAGCTAAGTTTCTGGAACTTCTTAGGTAATTATTTAGGTGTTTTAATGCATGAAATTGGTTATTAATGCTTATTTGGTAATCGTTTTAGGTCAAAAATGGTAGAAACCCTAGGTTGTGTTGATGTATTGATGTGTTGCTGTGTTGTTATCACTTATGCATGCCAATTAACCTTAACGATGGCTGGTAATTGTTAAAATTAACCCTTGTTTATTATTAGAAACTCATCATTGCATGCATGCATGTAAAAGGTAGGCGATAATTATTATAGGTTATTATTGCTTGTTAGAAGGAGTGAAGGTTGGCATAATACTAAGAGTATTGGGTAAAGAATCACACTATGGGAATTAATTAGTCCGATCCTAGAATCTCTGGGGTCAATTCGCCTTTCGTATTCTTAAGAGGAATTGAGGAGTAACCTTGTAAGACATTCCCGATGCCAGTTCGTGTGATGACTACCACTTCAGCCTTGTTGCTGAACACACAGTGCCATAGTTGCTAGTCATGGCCGAGGCTCTGAGGCAACCCCTTCTTGTCTGTAGTTTGGCGACTCCCTTGATAGACAGACTTATGATTCAAGTGATTACCAATACTCTTTTTATTATGCTAAACTCTAGTTTCTTTGCATTCATGCCTGCAATAGAACACCCTACCTCGCGGCTACCATTAATCGAGTCACCTATGATTTACAAGAGTTTTTCATAGGAGGTGAAGTCAATGACTACCACTCATAGTTGATGAATTGTCCTACTATTGCTTACCATCTAATTTATGGTTAATGAGTGATTGTTAATGGGAAATTCAAAGCTAAATGTCCTACCATCGCTTGAACCTTTTTTGAAAGAGGGAGATGGTTAATGGGAGTTCACCTTTTGTGAAACCTCTTTTAGCCGAACCGACTCAAGCCATGTAATGACCCTAGCAACTTCCACTAGGACTTACCAAATGATTGATGTGTTATGTGACGCCACGAAGCCATTATTTTTACCTGGTCTAGTGTTATTGCCCTTGAATCGAACTTCTAATTACTACCTATAGGAGTGTCAACTGTTAGTCTAATTGTACCTGACTAATGTGGCTCTACAACATAGGATCAGTTAGAGCTTGAGAAGAGTGACCTTGACTACTACTTGTGTGGAAGGGATGTTGGTGCATTGGTTTAATTGTACCTGACCAATGCTAAAACTACCCTGGAGAATAGGAAACATCAAGGACTCATCAAGAGCAGAGACATGGGATAAGGACATTATAATGACTTAATGGTTAGTTTGGATGTTGAGAGTTTTTCCTATGCGAACGTGCATACTACCTCGGTAATAGCATCCCCTATTGATGCGACGGCCCAAGCCAATTCCTAGGAATCTTGACCCACCAAACGAACACATGTGTGGGAGTAATAAGGTTGGAAGGTCTACCACTTGGTAGTACATGTGCTTGACTAACATTTGCTACTTGTGCTCCCTTGTCTTTTGCATTCATGCATCCCTTGCATACATGACATAGCACGCTAACCTCTTATTTTGTAGCAACATGAATCCTCCTAAGTATGCCTTAGATGCCTAGCAAGTCTATGAAATAGTGAGGGATGAAGTGAATTCCATGTTGAGGGAATTCTTGAGGCAACCACCTATGGACCATGTTGCAAGCCGTCTTGGAAGGTTTGAAGAGGTGGAGGTCATCTCCATGCATTAGAAGGGTTCCCCAATCACATGAATGAGTTCAGTGAACTAGGATTTCAAGGGCAGAGAATGAGTGTCAAACGACCACCATCAAGGATCTCTGGAGAAATAGAATATCAAGGTTTGATGGAGCCAAATATGCTACTAACCTGATAGGAATGTCTTCATATAGGTTCAGCCAAAGTGATGAGCACAGTTCCAAGTCCACGCAAATTTTCAAAGCTTCACCAACCTCCTTTTGAAATCATTCAAAGGTTGTGGAAGTGTGGGATCCTTAAAAGTGAACCAGCTAGGAATTCACCAATCATTCATTCACCTCTACATGATCCCAATGTCTATTGCCAATATCATAAGATTTTGGGTCATCATACTGACAATTGCATAAGGCTCAAACACGAGATCCAAGACGTGATTGATGTGGGACTTCACAATGAGGAGATTGGGATGGAGAAAAATAGTTGCATTACTGATGTAGGTGAGATTCGAGTTCATCATAAATATTCTAATTTTAACCAACCTGTTTCTGAAGTTTTTGAAAGGTTGGTGAATGAAGGATTGTTGATGCCCATCACAACAAGAGGACCACCAAATCTAAACAAGCCTGGCTGCACTCTTGACACCCTTTGAAACTTCCATCAAGTTGAAGGCATGATACCAATGATTGCATGAAGCTGAAGACCGTGATCTAGAATCTGATTAGTGATGGAAAGATCCCAGACCCCGAAGTAGATGCTTAGGATTTTACCATTGTTTTGTTGTTCCTTTCCTGGCAGAATAAAAGAATAACTTGTTAGGTCAATGATAGGATGTTTGTTTCACTTTTGTTTTGTTGGTGTTTTCACAATAGAACGAATGCATTTCATTAATAATATTATGAGCTTATTTGACTTTATTCCATTTCATGATTGTTCATTTAACATTGGTACACAAGATAAAGGAAATACTTGTGGCGCTTGATATTATTGCAAAAAAATAAAGAAAAATTTCAAACTCGGATTGATTTCTTCAAAGTAAATGTTAATGATCAAGCTTTCAATTTCCCCATCTCAAGTGCATTTCTTTTGATTGTATCATTCCATATGGGTACAGGATTCGTAACATAGTCCTAAAACTAGTAAGCATTCGAGCCTTTATAAGCACTCACCACTTCATGCTCCCTGTTTACTTATTGAGAGTGTCTTGCATAGGAAGTGTTCATTATAACTTGCATTGGTATACACTTGAAATCTGCACGATTATTGGAAATATGAAAATAAAGATGGCGCCTTAGGATAAACTCTTGACCTTAAAATTCCACCCTGTTTACCTTTAGGAAGCCAAAGTTGAGCCCCCAATTCCTTTTTCTTGTTTGAATTAGCCAAATGATAATTAGCCCGATTAAGCCTTTCTTGAAAATCTTTCCTTTACTTTTTCAAGCCTTTTGTGCATAAAGTTCTGTAACTCCATTACCATGAAATAACTTGTGAAGTGATTGTATAATTGAGCATTCCTCAGAAAATTTTTGTCAAGGAAGTTATCAATGAAATTGTGAGATGCATAAGTTGCTTGCTCAAAAAAAGAGAAGAGAAAATGAATACAAAAGAAAATGATAAAAAAAAATGAAAAAATGATTGCAAAAAAAGAAAAAAATGTTTAAAAAAAAGAAAGTGAAAAAAAAATAAATAAATGAAAAAATGATTGGAAAAAATGAAAAAAACAAAAAAAAGTTAAAAAAAAAAAGAAAGTGAAAAAAATAAAGTGAAAAAAGGGAAAGTAAGAGTAACGAGTATCCTTGAAGTAGTTCTTATTTTGAATACTCTTGACATGTAAGGTAACTTGGAATGCACTCTGTAACAAGTTTGAAATTCTAGGAGTTATAGTGCATTTACCCTTTTCTTCCTCTAAAATCCTACCTTACCTAAGCCTCATTACAACCAAATGAATGACCCTTAGATTTGTACTTCTAATATATTCAAGTAGAGGACTTGTGATTAAAAGGCAAGCATACATTTGAACCTTCCTATGTCATGACTTGACTGTAAATACTGGCCCCTAAACAGCAAAGAGTTTTTATGAAAACTTAAGAGTGTTGAGTTGATTGTCTTCATATTGGAATGTGCAAGAAAAATACTTTTCACTTTGATTTTGTTTTGAAAAGCTTTTTCATTAAAATTTCCTGTGATTGAATTTTTCTAAAAATGAATTTTGAAAACTTGAAGGGATGGTTTACAATAGCAATAATGTCTTGTGCAGTGATGTAAAGTACACTTTCATACCATTGTTAAATGAATAAAGGTTGACTTTGAATTTTTGTCAAATTTACTTATTATATGATTAGTTTCGCCGCATTCAAGCTAGAAAAGAAAATATTAAGCAAATAAAGTGAGATAGATATGAGACCAACAAGGGAGTATTCGCTAAAGCTGCTTGTGTGAGACATTCACCCTATCAATTAGCTCTTAAACAAATGTTTGGGTGCAAGTCCTTGGCCTGTATCATCCAACATAGTACTAGATGCTCGAAGGCAAGTTCTAGGCCTGTACCGTCCAACATAGTACCAAATGCTCGGGGGCAAGTCCTAGATCTGTACCATCCAACACAGTACTAAATGCTTGGGGGCAGGACCTTGGTCTATGTAATCTGATCCAACACTAGCAGCAACTATCAAGTTTTGACCATGGATGAAATCTATAGTTCAGGGGTTGATCTCAACATCAATCAAGTCAACACAGCCCCTTATGAAGCCATTGGGTCCTTTACTAGCTTCCACACACATCTCGATGATCTTCACAAATTTTTGTGAATCTAGGAGGATTCTATGCATGACATTCCATATCCAATACTTTCATGCACTTTATATAGCATAGGTCACAACCTATCATCCACCTATAGGACATAGTTTTAGCATAAGAATTCATGCATACAACATACAATATGTATTAGCTTTTGTATCTATTACATGCTAATACACGGCATGCACTAGCTTAAAGAATAAATATGTTCCATGCATCCGTGTAAGAAATGTATATATCTACCAAGTAAAATGTAAAAGCCACAAGGAAAAGCGCATGAATGACAAATAAAGTCAATGCCATCAATGAAGAAGACATTGGAAACCATACTCAGGGGCGAAAGCACAATGAAGTCCAATTGAGGGTAAATTTCAAAAAAGTACCAGAAAATAATAGACAATTGCAGTCAAAATTCTAGAATTCGACAGTGGAAAACTATAGAATCAAAGCAAAGTGTCAGAAAATCCTTATTTTCTAATGGATTTGATTTCAAGATCAGAATTCCCTAATGGAGAGTATTTTTTAGATATTTTCAAGATGCGGGCAACACTATTCCCCAATGAAGTCCAAAAGATTCAACAGAAGACTCAAAAGACTCACAGTATAAGCAGCATAGGTAAGTGCCTAAACTCTATCTCTTTTAAAATAACTTTTCCTTGCTAAACGCTAGTAAGTCTAAACGCATTCCTTACTAAACGCTAATAATGCTAAACGCATTCTTTGCTAAACGCCAATGAGGCTAAATGCATTCCTTGCCAAACGCCAATAAGGCTAAAACGCATTACCTGTTGAAAGCCATAAGTGTTGGAAAGAAAGCAAATCACATCTTGTTTTAAACAAGTGAGATCAAAACCTTGTTCCAAATATTTGAAGCAAAATTCAAGTGTTCTCCCTTGAAGTTTTATCTAGGCGGTAATAGTCCTAGATAAAACTTCCTTCTAGTATTCGAGCCAGAATGGGGTGGAACTTAGGCAATAATGGTCCTAAGTAAAACATCATCATAGTGTTCGAGCCAGAAAATTTAAGATTTTCCTTTGAAGTTAAATCTAGGTGATAATAGTCCTAGATAAAACTTCCTTCTAGTATTCAAGCCAGAATGGGGTGGAACTTAGTCAGTAATGGTCCTAAGTAAAACTTTATCATGTTATTCGAGCTAGAAAGTTCAGATGTTTCTCCTTTGGTGTTGAATCTAGAAGGTAATAGTCCTAGATAAAACTTCATTCTGGTATTTGAGCAGGAGTGGGGTGGAGCTTAAGCAGTAATGGTCCTAAGTAAAACCTCATCCTTGTATCCAAACCAGAAAGATTAGGTGTTGAAGTTGAATTTAGGCAGTAATGGTCCGAGATGAGATTTCATCCTGATATCTGAGCCAGAGTGGGGTGAAGCCTAGGCAATAATGGTCCTAAGTAAAGCCTCATCCTAGTATCCAGGCTAGAAATATCATGATAACTTTCTCTATAAGCATCCAAATAACTTGAAATTTATATGGTTGATAGTTGAGGCCATTTTGCATGTTTTGTCTTTTATGCATTTTTTCAAATTCGGACATTTTGAGGCCCAAAATGGCCCAACGCCACTTCCTGCCTTGTGTTGGGCCCAAACGCCACTCCTAGGAGTGGAGTTGAACCCAACACCACTCAGGGGATTGACGTTGGTCCCAACGCCACTTCTAGGACTGGCCTTGGACCCAAAGTTCTCAAGATTGGGCTTTTCAAGCCCGATTTTGGGGAGGATCAGCCCGTATTGATTCGTACACACTACACACACATGATTTTAAGCCTACACCAGCAAATTTTGACTAAAAGTCTTCTATCTAACCACTTTCAAGTCATTCAAAACACTTTCAAAGTCCATAATAAGGGCTAGATTCGTAATTGAGTCTTACTGGAAGTCTTGTGACTTGAATAGCTTAAGAATTAAGCTAGGTCAAATATAAAACTCACTTTTTTGACGTACATAGAGGACATCGGATCAAAATATCAGAAACAATGAAAAACAAAAACAAAAAAAGCAAGTAAGAACAAAGCATACAAAGCATTCAAAGCATAAAGTTTCAATCTTTTACATTGAAAGCTTAAAACTTTCATAAAGTTTGAACCTTTTTTGCATCCCTAATAATCAAAGTCAAGAAAAGCAATCACAAAGACACTCAAAACAAATTTGAGGGTTCAGAAGCGCTTCTAGATCCGTTTTCTTGCAAGGTAAGTCTTCTAATGTTTTGTTTTCATTGTTTTTGCCATGTTTTCATAATTTGCATGTCATAATATTCTATTTTCATATGTTTTTATCATTGTAATTTATTTATAATTGTTTTTGAATGTGTTTAAATGTTGTTTTCAATTCAGATCTATGATTTACTTGTCATTAAATGCCATGAACATGCTTTTTAGTCATTGTTAAATGATGTTTCTGTGATTGATCTACATTATAAATGTCATTCAAAGCCATGAACACATTTATTTTCTGTTTATTTTATGTAAAGTTTGTATCTTTGCATGTTTTGCTTGTAAAGTTTGAATGCTTTTATGTTTTAAGCATGCCATGATTAGATCTAGGTTGTTTTGCCTTATTTCATGGATTAATATGTGTTTTGGTGTTTATTTTATGAGTTTTCATTACTGTTTAATTGTTTTTCGGGCTTGGTAAACCCAAAAATTTTATTTTCCTTCGAATTTGGTATTCTACTTTTGCCTTGGCCACCAACGCCACTGCCAGGAATGGCGTCGGGTACCAACGCCTGTAGGTGAGTAGCGTTGGGCCTAAACACCACTCCCATGAGTGGCATTGGCCCCTGTTTTTTCTCCCCTTGTGGCGTTGGGCCTAAATCAGTAGTGTATGGGCCTGTTTGTGAATGTAAAGTAGCTTTCACATGGAATGCAGTGATGAGGTAAAATTCTAGAACTTCTTGGGTAATTCTTTAAGTGTTTTAATGCATGAAATTGGTTATTGATGCTTATTTGGTAATCGTTTTAGGTCTAAAATGGTAGAAACCCTAGGTTGTGTTAAGGTGTTAATGTGTTGCTGTGTTGTTATCTCTTATGCAAGCTAATTAACCTTAATGATGGCTGGTAATTATTAAAATTAACCCTTGTTTGTTATTAGAAAATCACCATTGCATGCATGTATGTAAAATGTAGGAGATAATTGTTGTATGTTATTATTGCTTGTTAGAAGGAATGAAGGTTGGCATAATAGTAAGAGTATTAGGTAAAGAATCACACTCTAGGAATTCATAAGTCTGATCCTAGAATCTTTGGTGTCAATGCACCTTTCGTATTCTTAAGAGGAATCGACGCATACTCCTTCTAAGACATTCCTGATGCCGGTTTAGGTGGCGACTACCACTTCAGCCCTATTGCTGAACACACTATGCCGCAGTTGCTAGTCATGGCTCACGCTCTGAGGCAACCCCTCCTTTTTTGCAGTGATCAATAACTAATCCATAGTCTCTAAATTGTTATTTCATCCACAAGATTTGTGATCCACAACAACTAGCCGCTACATATTCGGCTTCGGTGGTTAACAAAGCAACACTTACTTGTTTCTTAGAACACCAAGAAACTAAGCAATTGCTAAGTAGTTGATAAGTACCAGAGGTACTTTTCCTATCCATAAAAAATGCATAATTCGAGTCTGAGTATGCAACAAGATTAAATTCAACACTTTTAGGATACCATAGTCTTAAATGCATTGTGCCATGTAAGTATCTTGAAAATTCTTTTGATGGCATGCAAATGAGACTATTTAGGACATGCTTGAAAATGTGGACAAAGGTAAGTGGCATACAAGATGTCGGGTCTACTAGAAGTTAAATAGAGAAGTGAGCCAATCATACCTCTATTCTTGTTCTCATCAACATTCTTACCCTTATCATCTTTTTCCAATTTTGTTGTAGTGCTCATTGGAGTTTTGCTTGGCTTGCATCCTTCTATTCCAAACCTTTTGAGTAGTTCCTTAGTGTACCAGGCTTGGTCGATGAAGATGCCATCTGTAGACACCTAATTTTTGGATGGAGGAATGGGGATGCGGCTCGGAGGCCCAATGATAATAGCATATGCTTTAATTAGCATGAATCGGATGATGTTGGCTTCTTGCTAATCACCAATTAGCTTTTGAAAATGTTTTGAAGCTTGAAAAACTCGTTTTAAGTCAACTAGCTTGTTTTAAACCTAATCGTGCAAAATTCAGACGGTTTTGGCCGTAACTTCTTGTGTGAGTCTCAAAATGGCTTGAAACTTTATTATGCAGTAGATTGGGCAATTCTACACATTTTTGTCTCTAATACGATTTTCCAGATTTTGATGTTTCTGGCTTCAAACGGGCCTCGGAAGGGTCAAACACCCTCTAAGGGCATCCAACACCACTTGGAGTGGCGTTGACACCTTCCAACGCCACTTGAAGTGGCGTGGGCATCCCTAGGCTGTCAAAAATGCAGATTTTTATTTGTTTTCAAACACCAAATGATCATATAAGGCTAAGCTTCATTCCAAATCAGTTTTTAAGCTAGAGATGAGATATAAAATGGTGATTGTTATCTATTTATCATTGTTTATCATTATCTCTTAATTTATCTTTGGTTTTAAGTGGATTTTTATTGAATTATCATCATTTAAAAGGATTTATCACTTATCTTCTCCAAAATCAATCTACAATAGCTTCACCATACGATTTAAATTCCCCTACAGCCCAAGAACGTGGCTAGATACAAATAGTTAATCCCCAAGAATGGGTAAACACTAATCTAGGGATAAAAATCTACTGATTAAAGCTCATCTTCTCATCTTTTGTTGCCTATAAAAAGCAATGGTTTTCCTTGAGAGGGGGTTTTTTTTGGCTAGAAAATTCATTTTTTATTCTAAAGTAACTCTGAACTTGGGTATTTTAAAGCTAAAATCAATTCACTAAAAAGGTTTTTTTTTTTTGACTTAGAAACTCTAGGTTCCCTTTGCATTGGAGTTTTGGTGTTTCTTGAGAAAAAATACTGCCTGCCTGATGCGGAATCAACACCAAACAAGCTTCAAGATTCGGCCAAGACACAAAGATACGTTCAAACCCAATTTAGACGGTTTTAACTCACCAATCGTGATAAGGTCTCTACCTATAAAGAGATAGCAAGCTTACCAATAATGTTGATTACGTCTTAACCTAG
>CANYLF014734220.1:0-11665 GCA_948193215.1 Bocquillonia castaneifolia
GCTATCATTTAAGTTTTAGTTAGTTATTTTGTTACTTAGATTAATGACTTTTTGCATATGATTTTAAGTTTGAAATTTAAACTTACTCTAAGTTGACATGACTGTTCTTGAAAATTGAAACTGGCTGTTAGAAAAGTGTTAGGAGCTTATATTTAAAATATGTAATGATTAAATCAACTTTTGTATCAAGTATAAATATCAATGAAAATATGGAAGGATGTGTGTGTCTGTCCTCCATCTTTCTCTCTTAATTTTTTTTAGTTTCAAATTATTACTCTTTGCTGTCATATTTTTTGCAATATAAGCTGTTGTTAAAACTTGCTCTAAATCTCCAAAAACTGATTGCCATTTACAACAGTGGTATTAGAGCCTTACAGAAGTAAGGGCTGTGAGGTAAATATTGAACAACGTCTTTTTGAGTGTTGAGTGTCAAACACGTGAGGTTTGAGTACAAACACCTGAGAGTTGAGTGAGAAGAAAATTTCAAAAATTAATACAAAAGCAACACAGATGGCTTCTAGCAATTCTACACCTACATTCCCTATGTTCAATGGAAAGCACTATCATATTTGGTCTGTAAAAAAGAGATTTCATTTTGAAATCTCAAGGTCTTTGGCAAGTAGTGATATCTAATGCAGATCCACCTCCTTTGAGAGCTAATCCAATAATAGCTCAAATGAAAGTCTATGAAGAAGAAAAGTTGAAGAAAGACAAGGCCATGACGTGCATCCATGCTGGATTAGCAAACAACATATTTACAAAAATTATGGAACTTGAATCTCCTAAACAAGTTTGGGACAAACTCAAAGAAGAATTTGAAGGAGGTGACAGGGTAAAAACTTGTAGATTACTGACATTGAAGAGAGAGTTTCATTTGATGAAGATGAAAGATGATGAAAATGTAAAAGATTATTCAAGTAGGCTGATGGAAATCATCAACCAAATGAGATTGCTTGGCAAAACAGTCTTAGACAAGAAGGTGGTCAAAAAAATAATGGTCAGTGTTCCATAAAAATTCAAGGCAAAGATTTCTGCAATTGAAGAGAGCTGCAATTTGTTGACTTTGTCTGTTACTGAGCTTGTGAGCAAGCTTCATGCTAAAGAACAGAGAACCAACATGAGAACTGAAGAAGCAACAGAAGGTGCTTTCCAAGCAAAGCAAAATGGAAAGAAAAATTGGAAGAACAATAAAAAGAAAAAACATTTTGGCAAGAAGGGAAATAATGCCGACAACTCTCAAAATCAAGCTAGTAAAGGAAAATTTCCTATTTGCAAATTCTGTAAAAAAAAAAAGACAATCATGCAGAGAAAGATTGTTGGTTTAAAGATTCAACTTCAAAGCCTCCTTACAAGTGTAACATATGCAACAAACTTGGACATTCTGACAAGTATTGCAGGTCCAAGCCAAATCAATCACAAGTTCAGACTCAACAACAAGCTAATGTCACTGAAGAATCTGAGCAGCAAGAAGAACATTTCTTCATGGCATCACACACCATGAAAGCCGTTGAAAATCTGAAATGGCTCATAGATAGTGGTTGTACAAGCCACATGGCAAATGACCTGTCAATGTTCACAAAACTTGATGAGACTATGCAGCCTAACGTAAAGCTTGGGAATGGAGCTGTTGTAAAAGCAAAAGGCAGGGGCTCTATTGCTATTAACACTAAAAGAGGTACCAAAATTCTCTCTAATGTTCTTTACATACCTAAACTGGATCAAAATCTCTTAAGTGTAGCTCAAATGTTGAGAAATGGCTACTCTATCTCTTTTAAAAAAGATGCTTGTCACATTTCTGATTTACAAGGAACTGAAACTGCCAAAGTTTCTATGATTGATAATAGTTTCTATTTGAAACTTGATTTGGCGAGTGGTCATGCATATAGTGCCGAGGTTGATGTTGGTGCAAAATGGCATAAGAGGCTTGGCCATTTCAATCTTAAATCTCTAAAATATATGCAATCTTCTGGTTTAATGACTGATTTGCTTGAGATCACTATGAATGATGATTGTTGTGAGAGCTGTAAATTTGGGAAGCTTCAAAGGCAGCCTTTTCCCTCTACTGGTGTTACTAGAGCTTCACAAAAGCTTGAATTAATTCATTCAGACATCTGCGACCTTATGAAAACTGCATCTTTGAGTGGCAATTTTTATTTTACTCTCTTTATTGATGATTTTACACGAATGACTTGGGTTTATTTCTTGAAAGCAAAAAATCAAGTGTTCCGAGTGTTTAAAGAGTTCAAGCAACTTGTTGAAACTCAAAGCAGCCACAAGTTGAAAGTGTTACGATCTGTCAATGGAGGAGAATATACTTCAACTAAATTCAAATATTTTTGCAAGCAAACTAGCATAGTTCATCAGTTAACTGTGCCTTATTCACCTCAGCAAAACGGTGTCTCTAAATGCAAAAACAGAACGATTATGGAAATGGCTCGATGTCTATTGTTTGATAAGAAGCTGCCTAATCTTTTCTGGGCAGAAGCTGTAAACACTGCTGTTTACTAGCTAAATCGGCTTCCAACCCTTGCTGTAGTTGGTAAGACACCATATGAAGCTTAGTCAGGTCTCAAACCTTAGGCTAATCACTTAAAAATTTTTGGATGCATTTTTTATTCACTTATACTACTAGTAAAAAGAATGAAGCTTGATGAAAAGTCTGTTAGGGGCATCCTTCTTGGCTATGCTACTGAATCTAAGGGTTACAGAATCTATGACTTGAAGGTGAAAAAAAATCATTGTGAACAGAGATGTGCATTTTGCAGAAAATGCTTATTGGGATTGGACAAAGGAGGAGGTTCATATCAATTCTAAACCAGGCACTCCTAATGATTCTTTCTCTATGCAAACTTTAATTAGTGATGATTTTACAATTGATGCAACCACAGATTCACCCATATTAAAAACTAAGTCCATATGTGATATGTATGAGCAATGTAAAGCTATAACCAGTGAACCTTCAAGCTATGTGGAAACTGCAAAATCTCCTGAATAGATGAGAGCAATGGAATATGAGATCAATATGATTGAAAAGAACCAGACTTGGGAGTTAGTTGATAAACCTGAGTCAAAGCAAGCCATTGGAGTGAAGTGGGTTTATAGAACCAAGCTCAATCCTGACGGAACAATTAATAAGCATAAAGCAAGGCTAGTGGTGAAGGGATTTGCACAAATTCCTGGTGTGGACTTTAGAGAAACATTCGCACATGTGGCATGGCACGATACCATCAGGTTACTCCTAGCTTTAGCTGCTCACTTAGGATGGAAAGTCTATCATTTAGACGTTAAATCTACATTCCTGAATGACATATTACAGGAGGAGATATACGACCAATAACCTGAAGGTTTTTTTATAGCAGGCAGCGATGATACAGTTTACAAACTCAATAAAGCTCTTTATGGACTGAGGCAAGCCCCTAAAGCATGGTACAGTCGTATTGATGATCACCTGCTCAAGCAAGGTTTCAATAGAAGTGTAAATGAAGCTACTCTGTATGTCAAGAACTTTGTTGATGGAAAAAAATTAATAGTCTCCTTGTATGTAGATGATCTTCTTGTGACAGGCAATCAGTCCAAGTTTCTTGATGACTTTAAGTTAGAAATGAAAAAAATTCTTTGAGATGTCAGATTTGGGTCTTATGAAATACTTTTTGGGTATGGAGATCCTTCAATGCAACTCAGGCATCTTTGTTTCTCAGAAGAAATATGCATTTGATATCTAAAAAAATTCAGGCTTGAATCTTGTAAACCTGTTTTGGCTCAGAATTTGAAGCTCTCCAAGGAAAAAGGTGAAAAGCTAAATGATCCCTCTATTTTCAGAATTCTAGTTGGCAGCTTGCTATATTTAACTGCCATTAAACCTGATCTTATGTTTTCTGCAAGTATGCTGTCAAAGGTCATGACTTCACCAATTGATGTTCATCTTGGAGTAGCTAAACGAGTTCTAAAGTATTTGACAGGGACTTATGATCATGGCATTTAGTATTTGTATTCTAAAAATGTGAAGTTGACTGGTTTTGCAGACAGTGATTGGGCTGGATGCTTGGATGACATGAAGAGCACATCTGGCTACTTATTTTCACTTGGCTCGGGAATTTTTTCTTAGAATGCTAAGAAGCAAGAGGTGGTTGCACAATCAACAGTAGAAGCTGAATATATTTCAGTTGCATCTGCTGTAAATCAAGCCATTTGGCTGAGGAAACTTCTCTCAGGTTTGGGATTTGAACAAACCACACCTACTGAGCTCTTTTGTGATAACAAGTCTGCTATTGCCATAGCTGCAAACCCTATTCAGCATGGCAAAACTAAACACATCTCTGTCAAGTATCATGCAATCAGGGAAGCTGAAAAGAATATGCAGATTAAACTAATTAATTGTGCTTTTGAAGTGCAATTGGCTGACATCCTAACTAAGGCTCTTGCTAAAGCAAGGTTTGATTTCCTAAAACTAAAGCTAAGGATGTCTAAGACAAATCTCAAGGAGGAGATTGTTAAGACCTGAGATTTTTCTTGTACACTTTGAAGAAGTGAACAGTATAGCAGAAGTTGAAAGTAGCAACAAGTCTACAGCAACTAGTTATTTTGTCCAAGCTATCATTTAAGTTTTAGTTAGTTATTTTGCTACTTAGATTAATGACTTTTTGCATATGCTTTTAAGTTTGAAATTTAAACTTACTCTAAGTTGACATAACTGTTCTTGAAAATTGAAACTAGTTGTTAGAAAAGTGTTAGGAGCTTATATTCAAAATATGTAATGATTAAATCAACTTTTGTATCAAGTATAAATATCAATGAAAGTATGGAAGGATGTGTGTGTGTCCCCTCCATCTTTCTCTCTTAATTTTTTTTAGTTTCAAATTGTTACTCTCTACTGTCATATTTTCTGCAATATAAGCTGCTGTTAAACTTGCTCTAAATCTCCAAAAACTGATTTCCATTTACAACAGATATTTGGTATCAAGTAATAGGTGCATCGCTTCATTCTATTGCTTCTTTGCAAAAGTTGCAAGTTTTAGCTATGGTGGGTACAATATGGTCGATGTTGGATTCCAGTTTCTTGAAAATGCATGTCCTTCACTCCAGATATGGTTCTTTGCATGTATAGGAAAAAATTAGAGCCATGCGGCTATCTTTAATTTGTACTCATTCAACGCAGGAAATTAATGTATCAAGATGTGATCATTTGAGCCTTTCAGGGTCATTGTGTTTAATTCAAGGACATGCTGGAATGACAGTGATCCATGCAACTCACTACATTTCGGTAAGTAAATCTTGCCAATCTATAGATTTAATCGGACTTCTGTTTGATATAGCCATTTTTTTTCTCCCAATAGTTTTTTTTAAGTGATTTTATGTTGTACATTTATTTATTTTTTTCTTTTTTATGCAGGAAATTCCATTTGAGGCATGCCTTGGTTTGCCCATTTTCTTTATTTTCTAATCCCTGAAGAAGCTTAGCTTCTAAAAGTAATGATGTACTGTTATCGGCAGACTCTACTTGTTCGAACTCTCCTGATTGGTCATCGTCAACCATCTCATAATACGCAAGTGGAGGTTCCAATATATGGTAAACAAGAGTATATACTGTTAGAGCGGAGGCGGGCCCGGTCCGAGCTCGTGTGAGTGCTCGAAGGGAGCGTCGTCTTGATGGGCCTCCAAATATTATGCAGCTTCTTGTCAAAATGGCCTAAGCCACTTTGACTTTACTACACATTCAATTATATGGGCTTTCTTTTCTCTTTTCTTAGAGACGTGGGATATTTGTTTTTCCCACTTGCCTTTTATCTTCAACACTCCCCCTCAAGTCCAACTGGTTAGGCTTGATCCAGTTGTGACTTGCCTTTGATGAGCCTGACTTCTCCCAATTGAGCCTCAGAGATCTCAGGTCTGCTTTCTTCTGAGTCTGCCTAGGCTTGTGCTATTCTTCTTGGGCTTCGAGTCTCAGAGGCCTCAGGTCTGCATTTTTTGTGTCTGCCTGGGCTTGTACTCCTTTTGTGGGCTTTGAATCTCAAAGGCTGCAGGTCTTACTGTCTTTGATTTTGCCTGAGCTTGTACTCATTCCCTTCATACCAGTCTCCAATTTTTTTTTCACTTGGGTTTCCTTCTCTTTTGTGGGCCTTCAAATTGGACCTCAAGTTTCTTGGGCTTCTTCAAATTTGAATTCAAACTCTAGGATCTTTTAAGACCGTGAGGCTACGGCTCTTTTGCCATTGTTGGAGCGGAGGCGAGCCCGATCCGCGTCCGTGTGAGTGAGCGGACGTCTTGATGGGCCTCCAAATATTGTGCAGCTTCTTGTCAAAATGGCCTAAGCCACTTTGACTTTACTACACATTCAATTATATGGGCTTTCTTTTCTCTTTTCTTAGCAATGTGGGATATTTGTTTTTCCCACTTGCCTTTTATCTTCAACATATACAAGAATTACCGTGATCCATTGCGCAAAAGATGCATAGGCAATGGTAGCATTGTTGTGCTTAAAATGAAGTTTGCAAGTCTGTCTTTAACCTCCTTCTCTATCAACTCATGGCCAATGCTTGATTGTCTTATTAGTTATTGCTAGTGTTATTTTTTTTTTTTTTTTTAAAAAGGGTACTTTCTAAGTTTGTTGTATGTTTGTTTATACAGACATGTTTTATGTTTAAGCAAAGGAAAGAGATTCTATTTCCCACCATGTTGGATTCTCCATGTAAATGGGCACAGGATATTGCTTGATTGCCCACTTGACCTTTCAGCTCTGACAACTTTTTCCCCTGTTCTTGAATCACATCCTCCTCATGATGCTAAAAGTTTAATCTTTTCTGAACCTTGATATAAAATGTTACAAGTTTACACCTTTGGGAACCTTCTTCCATTGATATTGTGTTGATTTCAAGCTCCATGGGCATGCTTAGACTCCCATTTCTTACTCAAGTAACGGTTTTTCCGCAAAGGTAAGGAAACAGTAAGTGATGTTTTCCACTTCTTACCTTTGACATTTGTCAATAAAGGATATTTTTGGCATTTGAATTTTGATTGGATCAGATAAATGCAACTGAGGCAACTGCAAGGCTTGAACAGCTTATGATGGAGGATCTCGTCTTTATGCATATGGAATTTCGACAATTTTATGGACCTGGGGAGAATAATTCTCCCCAATGGATGAAGTGGGAAGAACTTGAATTACTTCCTTCTGTATTAAGAGAAGTTGTTCTGGGCAAAAATGGATTAGAGCTTGGTGGGTGGTTCCCATTGTACAGGTAATAGACACTTGCTATAGCTATTCGCATCTTTGACCGTTAACAATATCTCTAATATTTTGATCCACCGAATGCTTTAACTGTTATTTTAGTCCAATGGATGTCAAGGATTGCATACAGAAGATTGAAACACTTAAATATGCTGAAGCAGCCTGCTATAACGGGACATTAGTGATAAAAGCATTCAGCTCAGGCTTAGAAATCGGTTCCTGTAATTGATCTGTTGAGGCTCCAGAAAGCAATATTTCATGTGTGTCAAGCTCTATATTTCTATCAACCCATGCAATGGAATTTGATTATTGTTATCTGCATGGGACAGATCCGACTTCTCATCTCAAGATGTAATAGAAGATGTTGAACATATTGAAAACTATTCTACTCAAATTAGTGAGAATCTATCAACTCTCAGGTAATCTTGTTTTCTGAGGTTATACACCATTTGGATTAACATATAAGCCAAGTTTCTGGGACACAAGAATATTCGATATAAGCCAAAATAGTTCAACATTAGAATGTTTTGATTGCCCATGTAGTGCTGATGAGAGAATTGGAAGGGAAGTGAATGACTGCTTACTGTGTCAAGATGAGAGCTTACATGAAAGTGATTCATTAGCTTTTATAGTCTCGTGTGTTGATTCTGTTAAGGCTGGTGGCTCTGTTCTCATTCCTTTAAATAGACTTGGAATTGTTCTGCTGCCGTTAGAGCAGATATCGGTTTCCCTTGAATCTTTTGCTGTGAAGTTAATTATAATACATTTTTTTACTACTAACTAGCAAGATTATCATTTTGGCTGCTTAATGCTGATTTTACAGGCATAATTTATGTTACATTATGCATACTTGCTCTATGAGTGGAATTGGTTACCTATGAAAACCAAATTCTAGATTTACTCGTTGGAAAAAAAAAATTCTCTTGGGTGATTGAGGGCCAAGATGTGATTGCCATAATCTAAATTGATGATTGCTCCTATTTTGATTCATAATTTATTGTTTCTAGGTTCCAATTTATGTTGTCTCTTCTATAGCAGAAGAGCTACTAGCTTTCACTAATATTGTACCAGAATGGCTCTGCAAGCAGCGCTAAGAGAACGTACAAATGTTCAAAAGTTGGTTTATTTTATGTGGACCTTTCATTTCCATTCTTGACAACATGATTGATTTCTATTTTGATGGTCTGGTAGTTGATTTCTGGAGAGCCATTGTTTTCGCATGTTGAGCTCATGAAAGAAAAGAAGCTTCATGT
Organism: Bocquillonia castaneifolia; assembly: GCA_948193215.1. Taxonomy (NCBI): domain Eukaryota; kingdom Viridiplantae; phylum Streptophyta; class Magnoliopsida; order Malpighiales; family Euphorbiaceae; genus Bocquillonia; species Bocquillonia castaneifolia. The sequence continues at coordinate 8,479 of CANYLF014734220.1, forward strand.
GTTTCCTGCTATTCATTCACCCAATCTACTGTTAGATAAGCTTTTTCCTTTTTCATGCAAATTTCTTTGGACAGGCGAATATCAGTATTCATCGTTAAATATTCCATTGCTGAGTATGAATTTCAATCATGATGAATGTTTTAAAATCAGCCAAACTTTGACTTCTTTCTTAGCCATAGAAATTTTCTTATTTCTTCATTTGTATGTGCACTGCAAATTTATGTACTTTTATGGTTTGTTGGAATTTGTTATTATGGTAAGGTTTTCTGAAAGATGGTCTAATATAATCAAATATGCAACCAAAGTTGAGTTTTCTTATCACCAATGTTATTTCCTCCATCGTAACATGTTTGTCAAAAAAAAAAATTCGGGTATCAATCTGAGTTCTTTGAAGTAATTATTATTTACTGACATTTGAAAGTTGTCGTCCTCTTAATGAGTTGCTGAGGTTACTAGTACATGTATATCAGTATATGCAAAGACATGTAATGAGAAAAAAAAGGTGCTCATGTGAATAAATTTGCATGTGATGGATCATTTCACTTCTCAAACTAACATTCTTCTGGTTAGAACAAATTGGCAGGAACCATGCATCATATTTACTCCTCTTTGGAGTCCGCGACTCAGTCCTGTTGTTCCTTTGATTCGATGTTGGCATAAGGATCAAAATTCTTTTCTTATCCTAGAGGTGCTCATATACATACACTGTATTTTTTTCTCCCCAACTTATGATGTGCTTGCTTAATTGCATTCCTGAAACTAAACTTCTCTCAATTTTTATATATACCAAGCTAAAGGTATAATGATTCTGTTGTAAATGCTTTTAGGAATTGGCTCAAGGACTTGATTTGTTGTTAGGATGGATTGAATGCTGATTTGGCTGTTATGCCATTCAAGCCGATAGCGATGAAGGTTCTACAGTGCTCATTTGTTTCTAGAATACAGGAAGGATGTACTGTACTTTCTGTTTTCTAGTTTAGTCCACTTTTCATGTCCATTTTTCAAAAACTTATAATGTCATATGCTTGTGCATGATTTGAGTTTGTATGCCAGTTCAGTCAAAGCAGTTTCTTTTTCTTTAACTTTGTATTATGACTCTATGCCATTCCATTGTTTTAATGAACACACTTGGTTTGATCCTCCTTCACCTTGGAAGGAAAACTTCTGTTCTGTGGTTTAGGATCATGTTTGCATAGTGCAGAATATTGCAGATTACAGAATGGCACCCTGCTTAATTTTGATACTATTTTCTTCATTGTTTTAGTACTATTCTTGAAGAATTCTTTTACTCAGAATTGATTCTTTCTTTATAGCTGGCTGCTGGTCATACATAACAGTTTCTTTCTAGGGGGAAAGAATAATTCTAGTTTCAAACATGCTGATTTGTCAATGCTTTGATCTCTTTTGCAGGAAGCAGAAAATTCAACCATTGAAGAAAATGTTGCAGCCAAAAGTTGTTGCAGTAAGGACAACTTCTCTTTGTTGTATACTTGTATTATCTCCAGTCTCAGTACATTATCGAATGTGGGTATCTATGGATCAATTGAACAAGGCATGACTGATTGTAAATCAGAAAGTGTTGAGATTGTACAAATTCATGATCCAAGCAAAGCACTAGTAGAAGTTCGACCAAGCAAATCAGTCATATTAAATCAATTTATTGCGCTCTGATTAAACTCTATAATTGACATGAGTGCAGTCATTTTTTGATTGGATTGGAATCATTTTGACTTGGGAATACTTGTAGCAGCATTTGTATGATACATTGGTGAATTAAGAGCTTGTTAGATGAGGTACTGATCTTGAACCTCAATTTTGTAATTGTTTCTCAATATTTACTCTCTGATTGTTATCTTAGGATGGATGTATTCTATATAACTTTATAATTTAAAATTCCAATTATTATAGTATTTTGAGCCTGATCTGCATCTAGCTTAAACAAGTTTTTAAAATATTATAAGAAAATTAAATGATACTTATTCTTTTATTTGAAAATAAGACTACAAATAATTTAGAATAAAAATTGCTTCCTCCCTCCCTTTGTAGAGGACCTATGTCTCCTTTTTTAATGTCCCATTTAAGAAGTCCCAATTATATTTTTAATAACATTTTTAGCCCGTTCTTCCTTTTTTATTCCCTTAGAGCATCTCCAAGGCTAATATCTAAAATATAGAGTTGACTTTATTATTTAAAGAGTGATTTAAAATATAAAGAGAGTGAATTATTATAAAATTCCAACAAACTCTTTAATTATTCTTCATTTTAATTTTTATTTTATTAGATGAATTTTATAATGAGCATGAGCATGCAACAGTACACAATCATAATAATAATATGGATTGGCACCCAGAGCATCTCCTTTTAACCCAAGTTAGTAGACATACTTGATTCATGTGTGCATATAGCCTGGTGACACCCACCAGGTAGCTCGTTCCATAACAATCCTCCAACCAATACAATCACATCACATCACATCCCATCACATTTACAATCACAATCACAATCGCAATCATCATATCACAGAATAATTACATGTATATATATCAATATAGTAGTAATATATGATTAAATGCAATCAAGTAAAATAAAACACACAAAATACTAATATGCATAATATAAAGATAATATTAACTCACATAGATTTTGATGAATCCTTATAATTTGTCAAATCCACAGCTTCGAACTTGCATCTCCTTAAACTAATCAACCTAACCCATCTATATGAGAATAAATATTTTATTAGAAAAGTAAACGAAACTAGATTCTAAGAATCCTAACTCTAGATTCCTATATAAGTAATTAATAACCCTTTCTATTACTTAAGGATATATCGCATCCTATTATATTATTATTTTACTCGATATCGCGTTTTATGAGAAAATTCTACCGAAAATTCAGCAGAACCTTCCTTGTAAAACGGACATCTCTCCACCGAAGTGGAGCCCATCTTGCATAGAAAATACACTTCTATAATTTTACAACACATACCAGGCCTGCCCATATACCCGGATTTACCAACACAGATAATACAAAAATTAGCAAATAAAATTATATATATCCATTTTCATATCGAACTTATCGCACCATGTTATAAATCAAATTATACTTATTTAATGTCCAACAACATCCACCACAACCATTTCATATTTAAATCAATTCAATATCAAGTTAATTATAATATAAGCAT
>CANYLF014735068.1:0-11822 GCA_948193215.1 Bocquillonia castaneifolia
GCTATCATTTAAGTTTTAGTTAGTTATTTTGTTACTTAGATTAATGACTTTTTGCATATGATTTTAAGTTTGAAATTTAAACTTACTCTAAGTTGACATGACTGTTCTTGAAAATTGAAACTGGCTGTTAGAAAAGTGTTAAGAGCTTATATTTAAAATATGTAATGATTAAATCAACTTTTGTATCAAGTATAAATATGAATGAAAATATGGAAGGATGTGTGTGTGTGTCCTCCATCTTTCTCTCTTAATTTTTTTTAGTTTCAAATTATTACTCTTTGCTGTCATATTTTTTGCAGTATAAGCTGTTGTTAAAACTTGCTCTAAATCTCCAAAAACTGATTGCCATTTACAACAATGGTATCAGAGCCTTACAGAAGTAAAGGCTATGAGGTAAATATTGAACAACTTCTTTTTGAGTGTTGAGTGTCAAACACGTGAGGTTTGAGTGCAAACACCTGAGAGTTGAGTGAGAAGAAAATTTCAAAAATTAATACAAGAGCAACACAGATGGCTTCTAGCAATTCTACACCTACAATCCCTATGTTCAATAGAGAGCACTATCATATTTGGTCTGTAAAAATGAGATTTCATTTTGAAATCTCAAGGTCTTTGGCAAATAGTGATATCTAATGCAGATCCACCTCCTTTGAGAGCTAATCCAACAATAGCTCAAATGAAAGTCTATGAAGAAGAAAAGTTGAAGAAAGACAAGGCCATGACGTGCATCCATGCTGGATTAGCAGACAACATATTTACAAAAATTATGGAACTTGAATCTCCTAAACAAATTTGGGACAAACTCAAAGAAGAATTTGAAGGAGGTGACAGGGTAAAAACTTGTAGATTACTGACATTGAAGAGAGAGTTTCATTTGATGAAGATGAAAGATGATGAAAATGTAAAAGATTATTCAAGTATGCTGATGGAAATCATCAACAAAATGAGATTGCTTGGCAAAACAATCTCAGACAAGAAGGTGGTCAAAAAAATAATGGTCAGTGTTCCATAAAAATTCAAGGCAAAGATTTCTGCAATTGAAGAGAACTGCGATTTGCAGACTTTGTCTGTTACTGAGCTTGTGAGCAAGCTTCATGCTCAAGAACTGAGAACCAACATGAGAACTGAAGAAGCAACAGAAGGTGCTTTCCAAGCAAAGCAAAATGGAAAGAAAAATTGGAAAAAAAAATAGAAAGAAAAAACACTTTGGCAAGAAGGGAAATAATGCCGACAACTCTCAAAATCAAGCTGGTAAAGGAAAATTTCCTATTTGCAAATGCTATAAAAAAAGACAATCATGTAGAGAAAGATTGTTGGTTTAAAGATTCAACTTTAAAGCCTCCTTACAAGTGCAATATATGCAACAAACTTGGACATTCTAACAAGTATTGCAGGTCCAAGCCAAATCTGTCACAAGTTCAGACTCAACAACAAGCTAATGTCTCTGAAGAATCTGAGCAGCAAGAAGAACATTTCTTCATGGCATCACACACCATGAAAGCCATTGAAAATCTAAAATGGCTCATAGATAGTGGTTGTACAAGTCACATGGCAAATGACCTGTCAATGTTCACCAAACTTGATAAGACTATGCAGCCTAACGTAAAGCTTGGGAATGGAGCTGTTGTAAAAGCAAAAGGCAGGGCTCTATTGCTATTAACACTAAAAGAGGTACCAAAATTCTCTCTAATGTTCTTTACATACCTGAATTGGATCAAAACCTCTTAAGTTTAGCTCAAATGTTGAGAAATGGCTACTCTATCTCTTTTAAAAAAGATGCTTGTCACATTTCTAATTTACATGGAACTGAAACTGCCAAAGTTTCTATGATTGATAATAGTTTCTATTTGAAACTTGATTTGGCGAGTGGTTATGCATATAGTGCCCAGGTTGATGTTGGTGCAAAATGGCATAAGAGGCTTGGCCATTTCAATCTTAAATCTCTAAAATATATGCAATCTTCAGGTTTAAAGACTGATTTGCCTGAGATCACTATGAATGATGATTGTTGTGAGACCTGTAAATTTGGGAAGCTTCAAAGGTAGCCTTTTCGCTCTACTGGTGTTACTAGAGCTTCACAAAAGCTTGAATTAATTCATTTAGACATCTGTGGCCCTATGAAAACTGCATCTTTAAGTGGCAATTTTTATTTTGCTCTCTTTATTGATGATTTTACACGAATGACCTGGGTTTATTTCTTGAAAGCAAAAAATCAAGTGTTCCGGGTGTTTAAAGAGTTCAAGCAACTTGTTGAAACTCAAAGCGACCACAAGTTGAAAGTGTTAAGATCTGACAATGGAGGAGAATATACTTCTACTAAATTCAAATATTTTTGCAAGCAATCTGGCATAGTTCATCAGTTAACTGTGCCTTATTCACCTCAGCAAAATGGTGTCTCTAAACACAAAAACAGAACGGTTATGGAAATGGCTCGATGTCTATTGTTTGAGAAGAAGCTGCCTAATCTTTTCTGGGCAGAAGCTGTAAACACTGCTGTTTACTTGCTAAATCGGCTTCCAACCCTGGCTGTAGTTAGCAAGACACCATATGAAGCTTGGTCAGGTCTCAAACCTTCGGCTAGTCACTTAAAAATTTTTGGATGCATTTGTTATTCATTTATACCACTAGTAAAAAGAATGAAGCTTGATGAAAAAGTCTGTTAGGGGCATCTTTCTTGGCTATGCTGCTGAATCTAAGGGTTACAGAATCTATGACTTGAAGGTGAAAAGAATCATTGTAAGCAGAGATGTGCATTTTGCAGAAAATGCTTATTGGGATTAGACTAAGGAGGAGGTTCATATCAATTCTAAACCAGGGGCTCTTAATTATTCTTTCTCTATGCAAACTTTAATTAGTGATGATTTTACAATTGATGCAACATATTCATCCATATTAAAAACTAAGTCATACATGATATGTATGAGCAATGTAAAGCTATGACCAGTGAATCTTCAAGCTATGTGGAAGCTGCAAAATCTCCTGAATATATGAGAGCAATGGAATATGAGATCTATATGATCGAAAAGAACCAGACTTGGGAGTTAGTTGATAAACCTGAGTCAAAGCAAGCCATTGGAGTGAAGTGGGTTTATAGAACCAAGCTCAATCCTGACGGAACAATTAATAAGCATAAAGCAAGGCTGGTGGTGAAAGGATTTACACAAATTCCTAGTGTGGACTTTGGAGAAACATTCGCACCTATGGCAAGGCACGATACCATCAGGTTACTCCTAGCGTTAGCTGCTCACTTAGGCTGGAAAGTCTATCATTTAGACATTAAATCTGCATTCCTGAATGGCATATTACAGGAGGAGATATACATCCAACAACCTGAAGGTTTTATTGTAGCAGGCAGCGATGATACAGTTTACAAACTCAATAAAGCTCTTTATGGACTGAGGCAAGCCCCTAGAGCATGGTACAGTCGTATTGATGATCACCTACTTAAGCAAGGTTTTAATAGAACTGTAAATGAAGCTACTCTGTATGTCAAGGACTTTGTTGATGGAAAAAAAATTAATAGTCTCCTTATATGTAGATGATCTTTTTGCGACAGGCAATCAGTCCAAGTTTCTTGATGACTTCAAGTTAGAAATGAAAAAAGTCTTTGAGATGTCAGATTTGGGTCTTATGAAATACTTTTTGGGTATGGAGATCCTTCAATGCAACTCAAGCATCTTTGTTTCTCAAAAGAAATATGCATTTGATATCTAAAAAAATTCAGGCTTAAATCTTGCAAACCTGTTTTGGCTCAGAATCTGAAGCTCTCCAAGGAAGAAGGTGAAAAGCTAAATGATCCCTCTATTTTCAGAATTTTAGTTGGCAGCTTGCTATATTTAACTGCCACTAAACCTGATCTTATGTTTTCAGCAAGTATGCTATCAAGGTTCATGACTTCACCAACTGATGTTCATCATGGAGTAGCTAAATGAGTTCTGAAGTATTTGAGAGGGACTTATGATCATGGCATTTGGTATTTGTATTCTAAAAATGTGAAGTTGACTGGTTTTGCAGACAATGATTGGGCTAGATGCTTTGATGACATGAATAGCACATCTGGCTACTTATTTTCACTTGGCTTGGGAATTTTTTTCTTAGAATGCTAAGAAGTAAGAGGTGGTTGCACAATCAACAGAAGAAGCTGAATATATTTCAGTTGCATATGCTACAAATCAAGCCATTTGGCTGAGGAAACTACTCTCAGATTTGGGATTTGAACAAACTACACCTACTGAGCTCTTTTGTGATAACAAGTCTGCTATTGCCATAGCTGCAAACCCTGTTCAGTATGGCAGAACTAAACACATCTCTGTCAAGTATCATGCAATCAGGGAAGCTGAAAAGAATATGCAGATTAAACTAATTAATTGTGCTTTTGAAGTGCAATTGGCTGACATCCTAACTAAAGCTCTTGCTAAAGCAAGGTTTGATTTCCTAAAACTAAAGCTAAGGATGTCTAAGACAAATCTCAAGGAGGAGATTGTTCAGACCTAAGATTTTTCTTGTACACTTTGAAGAAGTGAACAGTATAGCAGAAGTTGAAAGTAGCAACAAGTCTATAGCAGCTAGTTATTTTGTCCAAGCTATCATTTAAGTTTTAGTTAGTTATTTTGTTACTTAGATTAATGACTTTTTGCATATGCTTTTAAGTTTGAAATTTAAACTTACTCTAAGTTGACATGACTGTTCTTAAAAATTGAAACTAGCTGTTAGAAAAGTGTTAGGAGCTTATATTCAAAATATGTAATGATTAAATCAACTTTTGTATCAAGTTTAAATATCAATGAAAATATGGAAGGATGTGTGTGTGTCCCCTCCATCTTTCTCTCTTAATTTTTTTTAGTTTCAAATTGTTACTCTCTGCTGTCATATTTTCTGCAATATAAGCTGCTGTTAAACTTCCTCTAAATCTCCAAAAACTGATTGCCATTTACAACAGACAGTTGGTATCAAGTAACAGGTGCATCGCTTCATTCTATTGCTTCTTTGCAATAGTTGCAAGTTTTAGCTATGGTGGGTACAATATGGTCGATGTTGGATTCTAGTTTCTTAAAAATGCATGTCCTTCACTATAGATATGGTTCTTTGCATGTATAGGGTAAAATTAGAGCCATGCGGCTATCTTTAATTTGTACTCATTCAACGCAGGAAATTAATTTATCAAGATGTGATCATTTGAGCCTTTCAGGGTTATTTTGTTTAATTCAAGGACATGCTGGAATGATAGTGATCCATGCTGATCACTACATTTCAGTAAGTAAATCTTGCCAATCTATAGATTTAATCGGACTTCTGTTTGATATAGCAATTTTTTTTCTCCCAAGAGTTTTTTTTAAGTGATTTTATATTGTACATTTATTTATTTTTTTTCCTTTTTTATGCAGGAAATTCCATTTGAGGCATGCCTTGCTTTGCTCATTTTCTTTATTTTCTAATCCCTGAATAAGCTTAGCTTCTAAAAGTAATGATGTACTGTTATCGGCAGACTCTACTTGTTCGATCTCTCCTGATTGGTCATCGTCATCCATCTCATAATACACAAGTGGAGGTTCCAATATATGGTAAACAAGAGTATATACTATTGGAGCGGAGGCGGGCCCGATTCGAGCCCGTGTGAGTGCGCAAAGGGAGCATTGTCTTGATGGGCCTCCAAATATTGTGTAGCTTCTTGTCAAAATGGCCTAAGCCACTTTGACTTTACTACACATTCAATTATATAGGCTTTCTTTTCTCTTTTCTTAGCAATGTGGGATATTTGTTTTTCCCACTTGCCTTTTATCTTCAAATTTATATCGTATTCAAATTTAGTTTTGTTAATTATAAAATATGCTACCTATAAATATGCTACAAATTTAAATTTATGTTCTTAATTAGTGGAAAATGTATTACTATATGATAAATAGGGTATTTAAAATACAACAAAATTTCCATTAACTAGAAAATATAATTTTCTAGTGAAAATTTTGGATACAATAGAAAAATTAATTCGTTAAAAATTTGAAAAAAAAACCGGTTATTACATACTTCCCCCTTTACAAAAAATTTGTCCTCGAAATTTCAAAACAAATATGTAAGTGAAAACCATAAATTTCTTAGCAGAAAATATTATTTATTTATTTAATGTAAAAGCATTAACAATTTAACTTTAGCACGAAAAGCTACTTGAGAAGCCGCTTAAAATCATTGTATCCATATCATATATTGAAGAATAATTAAAATTTAAAATCTTAAATGCAAGTATACTATTTAAAATAATTTCGATCTACTCCATTCACTTGCTTGGTCTAATCACCAGCACCGGCATCCATTGCCCATTTGCAGTAGCTTTGAAATACGTTTGCTTATACACTTTATCTGGAGGACCTCACCCATTTCAGGTTTTATCAATTACTCTTAAATTTAAAATAAAGTTTCATAAATCACTAATTTTTTTATTAATCATTTGGAATCTCAACACAGTTTCCAGGTGTGACTGACCATGTATACTTGAATGCAATGACTGATGTGACTCATTATGCACGACCATGACTTTGACTTGATGCACATGCAACCCACAAACACTGGACACATGTATCAAGTCCTAAAACAATTGAAAAAAACTTTTCAAAAATACTTCAGAAAAATAACTTTTTTATAAATACAAAACTTATTTATTATAGTAAAATCACAATCAAGTTTTTAATGGCCACTGATTTATAAAAATATTATACGAAATAATATAAGATTCCTTCATAGGTATAAGTCCTCATAGATATTCAAACCTCGCGTTCAGCAGTTCCTCATATGTAAGTGCATCGTAGTCTACCAATAAACCTTTTTCGAAGTACGAGCTAAACGTTTGTTATCCCCTTTCGTAGAACCTTTAACTGTTACGCATATCGTATACATTCACCTTTATTTTAACTAATGTTAAACTATTTGCATATAAGCAACAGTTGTCACTGACCACTAAACAACCACTCTATTACGATTACTTCGCTGAATTCTAGAAGTAAGGATTGACAAACAAGGATGATGGGGAAACCTATACTCTATAGTTACATGACAACTGTCTTAACTTAGGTCGGGGAAAAACAACCCTAAAGCTCTGATACCAACTTTGTCACGACCCAAACCCGGGTCGGATCGACACTAAAGAATGGGTAGGCCTAAAGCCACCAAAACCCATAGCAAGCCTAATCAAATGCCATCTGGTATCAAATTTTACTTAAAATTGAATCTTCAACTTTACTTAAAATCGATAACCATTAACCATCAATAATATGTATATAATCCTCATCAAATAATTAAGATAATGAAATTCTCTCTTTTAATAATATCAATATAACTCTAACTTCTACAACCTCGGAGTAACTAGAATTTACAACAGTTATAATATACAAATAAAATAATAACCCTTGCAGAGAAAGAAATTTGCAAGGTGACCATCAAAGAATTTGTTCGACTCCTTAAGAACTTGGAAAAATATAATTGAGGGGAGTCAGGCCTCACTGAATGAATTAATATTATACAACCTAAATCACACATTTAGGCAATATATATTTATATATCATGCAATTAACACAAAATGAAATCCAAACAACTTTCACAATATAGTAGTACACATAAACAAACAATGATGGAGGATGGATGTAGAACACCTAATATAACTCTATTCCCCTCACTTAGCCCTTTAGGCTCTCTTAATCCATGCATTTCTCTTAAATCCAACATTTACCATCTGGCGTCCGGAGCAACTCACAAGCAAGCCCCAGATATAATTAACTGTCACGACCTAAACCCGGGTACATGACCAGCGCTAGGGAACAGGAAAGCTAAATACTACCGGAACCCGTAGCAAGCCTTTGATCCATAATATCGACAATTATAAATAAAATATACCAATCTCATTATAGATATATAAACTCTCCACACAATATATTTATCATTCAAACTCAATAAAATATAATATCCAGCATACTGGACTAGAATCTCACACATCACACCACTCATAATATATCAAAATAAAATCATTATTACACAACATAATAATTATATAAAATATAAATATCAACTAATGACCTCTCACACTAAGCCCAAATCAAAGAGAGTTCTACTATAGCTCTAGAAGAAAAACCACACAAATACATAAAATAAAACATACGTCGAGTTACCGGTGAAGTAGAAATCCGATGTAGAATCTCAACGTAAGAGGTCTGAAAGCAATCCTAAAAAAAATGGGTTGAGGGGAGTCAGACCTCATTGAGTAAGTCAATCGCATATTTATGAAAGGCAACCTCAGCCGCATGCAACATACATAATACACACACACACACACACACATACACTATTCCAATGAATGCAATAATCATCACAATCAAGGAGGGGAATTGAGGTAGAACACCTAATAGCCCTCTACCCTATAACCAATCTGGTCATGGGGTAGAGGGATTGAGGTAGAACACCTAATAGCCCTCTACCCCATAAGCCGCATGCAACATACATAATATATATATATATATATATATATATATATATATAGACACACACACATACACACACACACACACACACACACACACTATTCCAATGAATGCAATAATCATAACAATCAAGGAGGGGGATTGAGGTAGAACACCTAATAGCCCTCTACCCCATAACCAATCTGGTTCTTTTATTCCAATATTATTCTTTTAATCCATAAATTTGTCTGGAGTTCGAGTACTATACTGAACTAGCCCCAGACTTTGCTATGCTGCCGTCCGAGCACTACACCGAACCATCCACAGCCATAGCAAATAATCATAAATTATATAATAGATCGGCGTCCGAGCACCACACCGAACCAACCCCAATCTTTCTATCATAACCATAAACATACCTGACAGGTGTGCACACAGCCTGATGACACCCATCAGGTAGCTTGTCCCACAATTATCCTCCATCCGCAAGCACATAATCACAGAAGTCCATTCATTCCATCACATCACATCATATCCAAATGCAATATATAATATAACATATATATATAATATATACATAATGATTTTCAATGCCACATATGCATGATATCTATGTGCTTGATATTAAATATAAATATGTATTTAATAAATAAAATAATTATTAATAATCAAAAATATAATTATAATTATATGAAATAATAATATACGTTCTACGAGCAATATCATAAATATAAAATTAACTCACGGGTAGAATGGGTGCCTCCGTTCACTCCTGACGTACTCGGACCCGCTCGGTCTCTCTGATTATCTACAAAATATAAATAATACGGACTCAGAAATGAATAAATCCTAATTTCTTAGAAATTCTAGAATTCTATATAAACATGTCGTGTATATATATATATATATATATATCGGCTTATATCTAGCATAATCGTAACTTATATTTCTAACGTCTAAACCTGATAACACATTTTACGAGAAAGCTCTACCGAAATTTTGGTAGCATTTCCTCTGTAAATTGGATATCTCTCCACCGTAGTGGAGCCCGTTTCTGCAAGCAAACACACTTCTATAATCATCGTCACATACCAGGCCTACCAATTTACCCGGATTTATCATCACAGACTTTACAACAATAATAATAAATATTTTATTTATTATTTTTTTACATTGAACTTGTCACACCATTAAACTTATTAAAATATACTTATTTAATATCCATCAATACCAATAAATATCCTTTATATCAGTCTAATATTTATACCGTCTTAACTCGGTTTACGGTTAGATAAATTATTCGACCGGTCTATCTAACTCAATTAAATATCAATTTAATCTTAATATAACTTATTTAACATCCTAATAACATATTTAAAGTTTAAACATATAAATTAAACACCTAACACGCATTTTCAGGATTTCCATAGCCTGCATTTTAACTTTTGAGATTTTTAATTTAAAATTTACACATCGTATAACTATCGAGCCTTTACAAAAGTTGTCTGTAATAATTTATTGTATTTTTAAAAAATATTTTCGGGACCTATCTAGAGTGGGACCCATTGGACCACCGCAAACGGCGGCGCGTGGGGTCCACCTTCCGCCATATATGGTGGCTGAAAAGCCACCAAACTGCCCAGACAGCGGCGCAATACCTCCAAAAAACCATTTCTCACCTCCACCCGCTCAGATGCACCACCAATTGGCCGGATCGGGTGGATTTCTCTCGTTGGCGTCGAGAACTCCGGCCTCCTCTGCCAGTCACCGTTTCAAGCTTTCACTGTCGTGCTCTAGTGTTTCCAGGGGTTTTTGATGCCTCTAAACTAGATTTTGGTGGTTTGGAAGCTCAAAAATGGCTGGAGAAGCTGGTTCCATGGTGGCCGGATGTTGCCGATTTTTAGAGCTTCAATTCATCTTCCATAGTCCATGGCAGCCTCCAATTTTGGTGTCTATGGATGGGTCTCTTCGAGTACTATGATTTAGACTCTTGAATCGACTGAAACGGTGATCGGAGCAACGAGAATGACCGGTTGAAGATAGAGGTGCCGCAGTGACAGTTCTCAGAGAATCTGGGGGCTACAGTGAATATTTCACCTGAAGTTTTTTCTTTCAATGTCGCCCATCTGTTGGTTTAGAGGATATAAGCAAAGTTTTCTGTTTTCTTTTAGTCATTTTCTTCAATTACTTCTTAATCCGAACTCGGATCGATCCTAAATTTTTAACACGAGTTCGTATAATATTTTAACACCTGCATGTAGAAAATTATATTAAAATAACATCCCGAACAGTTGTTTTTTATTTTTGAGCATTAAACCCGTTTAACTTAATACTGGATCAATTAATTAAACTTCAGGAAAATGAATTTCTTTCCGAACTTAATTAATTAATCCCAAATTAAAATAAATTAATCTGGAGAAAATTAATGGTTAAAATCATAGGTATTACATTAACAAAATACGGTTGCCCGGAGCAACTCATGAGCACGCCACAGTGCACAATCATAATAATAATATGGATTGGCACCCAGAGCATCTCACGAGCAAGCCCCGTCCTTTTAACCCGAGTTAGTAGCCATACTTGACTTATGTGTGCATACAGCCTGGTGACACCCACCAAGTAGCTCGTTTCATAACTATCCTCCAACCAACACAATTACATCACATCACATCCCATCACATTTACAATCACAATCACAATCGCAATCATCATATCATAGAATAATTACATGTACATATATCAATATAGTATAATATATGATTAAATGCAATCAAGTAAATAAAACACACAAAATACTAATATGCATAATATAAATATAATATTAACTCACAGAGATTTTGATGAATCCTTATAATTTGTCAAATCCACAGCTCCGAACTTGCATCTCCTTAAACTAATCAACCTAACCCATCTATATGAGAATAAATATTTTATTAGAAAAGAAAACGAAACTAGATTCTAAGAATCCTAACTCTAGATTCCTATACAAGCAATTAATAACCCTTCCTATTACTTAAGGATATATTCCATCCTATTATATTATTATTTTACTCGATATCGCGTTTTATGAGAAAATTCTACCGAAAATTCGACAGAACCTTCCTTGTAAAACGGACATCTCTCCACCGAAGTGGAGCCCATCTTGCATCGAAAATACACTTCTATAATTTCACAACACATACCAGGCCTGCCCATATAGCCGGATTTACCAATACAGATAATACAGAGATTAGCAAATACAATTATATATATCCATTTTCATATCGAACTTATCGCACCATGTTATAAATCAAATTATACTTATTTAATGTCCAACAACATCCACCACAACCATTTCATATTTAAATCAATTCAATATCAAGTTAATTATAATATAAGCAT
>CANYLF014736193.1:0-10281 GCA_948193215.1 Bocquillonia castaneifolia
ACCAGTCAACACCAAAAAAATAACAATACTTTTATTTAAATGAAACCCTAATTTAATTGATTAATTAAAAGACTAACTAACAACTAAACCAAATTGGTTTTGATAATTCAATTTCAATTAAAACCACCAGTCATTTCCAAAAGAAAAATCGATCCCAAGTTTTTCATTTACATTTTCATAAACCCTAAACCTCAAATACATACCCGAATTGATCGAAGTTCCTAATTTCTTATGCATTATTGTTGTTCAATTAAGCCATGGCAACGTCAGAGATCGAGGTTGTAGAATCCAAAACGCCGTCGCATCAACAACAGCAGCAGCAGCAGCCAGCAGTGATGGATGTTTTTTCTGCTTCTGCTTACGGTGATTTTGAGAAATTGCGTAGATATGTCGAATTAGAAGGGGCTTCTTTAAATACACCTGATGGTAATGGCTATTATGCTATTCAATGGGCTGCTCTCAATAACTTTTCTGATATTGTTCAGTATATAATTGAGGTATTTTTTTAATATTATGGGCTTTTAAAGATTCAAATTTTGTTGTTTTTTTCGTTAAATTTTGATGCAAAATGGTTAAAAATGTAATAGTTTAGTTAAAAAAAAAAAGAAATTTTGTGAGAAATGATTGCAACTAATAAGTGGTGAATGTATGTGTTTTGGTGTTGAAGCATGGAGGTGATGTGAATGCTGCTGATAATATGCAGCAAACAGCTTTACATTGGGCTGCAGTTAGGGGTTCAATTGCTGCAGCTGATGTGTTGTTGCATAATGGAGCTCGGGTTGAGGCTATTGATATAAATGGATATCGGGTACCAAGCGTATTCAAACCTCAATAAAACTAAAGCCTTTTAATTTTTTTTTTTGATTTTCTTATTGTATTGATGTTGTTTTGGAGTGCTTTCTTCTTAGGGTGTCTAGTTCTCTTATGCATGTATATGCATCTTTGGAAAAATGTCAATTTGTCTGCTGCAGGCAGTTCATGTTGCGGCTCAGTATGGACAAACAGCTTTCTTGAATCACATCGTTGCGAAGTATCATGCTGAATTTGATGTGCCTGATAATGAAGGGAGGAGCCCTCTTCATTGGTATGTCAAAACATCATGGTCAATGAACTTTATAGATACTTGAATTAGTGCATCTTGCCTTGGACATGGGTTATTAGGAAATTTGTAACAACTTCTGGTTTGGTGTAATGACACTTACACTTCAGAGCCAATCTTTAAATGCTTGTTACTCTTACTAGTTTCAACCCCTGTCAATTGCCGTATTATTTACATTCTCCTGTATGGGATGAAAATGACTTGACTTTAAATGTGAAAAGTTAGAAAGTTATTTTCAGATATATCACGTAGCACAAGGCATGGCAGGCTGCAGGCAATCTTTATGGCTTAATGAAGGAAAAATGATTCATATATTTTGCTTGATTACATTTGGAGTTAAAAAATAGTGGAGCTGCAAATAAATTTTAAGGGCTTAAATGTGAAAGTTATTGATCATATTTTTGCAATAGGAATTTTGTGATCTAAATATGATTTTTTAATTTCTAGATATTGTCAACTTGGTTTTTCAACATCTCCTAGAAATATAATTAAGTTTACAGAAAGTAATGTGGGTAGGTGCTGTGCTGCATAATGTCTTAGGTGTATAATGACTGAAGCTTTCCTTGTTATCTGAAACATATTGAGAGGGATTGCTAGTTGTGCTTTTCAAATATACTATTTTAAGTCTTTGTTTCAATTCATTTTGTCCCAAGAATCTTTAACTTCAGTCTGCAAGCATATTCTTTCATTTCCATTTCTTTGGCAAGATATATTTTTTTCTAATTATTTATGCTTGACTTTTCTCCTATTTGTTTGCGTTCAATGAAAATGCAAGTAATAACACTCCTTTCTTAGACTCAATGTAATCTGTATTGTAGAAATGTTTTGAATTTTTTGGTTGGTACCTTGTGCATCAATGAAAGTTTCACATATGAGTTTATTACAAGATGTCCTGAAGTGATTTCTATTACTTATAAGTACTTGTGCACTCTAGATTTATTTGTTTACTTTAAAAAATCATGCATTCTGGATTTATTCTTTTAATAATATGTCAATGCTTGAGGCATAAAAAACTTATATTTGTTATGTTATCTGCTAGGGCTGCATACAAGGGCTATGCTGACACAGTTAGATTACTTCTATTTCGAGAGGCAAGCCAAGAAAGACAAGATAGAGAAGGTATGTGGGGAAGCTTAATATTTTATACTCCTTTTTGCTTTTATTTCTTTATAATTTTGTTTATTTTGTAGATTTACATGACCATCACTAGTTTTGTATACATACTATTACTCCTTTCCCAATTTCTTTATTTTTCTCCAGATTTTCCAATTTCTGAATCAACCTTTCTTTCTGCTTAACTATTCATCACACATGTCATTTACTGCAATTTTATTGGACAAGTTAATTTAGGGCATCTTAAAATGGAAGTTGGAGGAACTATTTTGAGTGGGGCATCTGTCTCTAGATTACATAGCACTCACTCATCAGTAAAGTTTCTCTTAATGAAATGATCATGCTAGAAATCAACTGCAATATTTCCCTTCCAGCATAATGTGTATTGAGGGAATTACTTGAGTACTTTACCCTCAGATGTATTGGAGAGTAATGTCCAGCTTAACCTTTACTGTGTGAGGATTTGATGTTATAGGAGAGAATCAGGAGCATGAGGATTATTTAACAACAATTATAGTCTGTAACCAATGATGATTTTTGGTATTCTAGATATTTTTGTCATGGAAGATAAAAGATAAGTTGTTTTTCTATATGTCTAATTGTCCATGATGATTGTGACAATTAATTTTTTAATCAGGCTGTACCCCTTTGCACTGGGCTGCATTAAGAGGAAATGCAGAGGCATGCACTGTGCTTGTGCATGCTGGCACAAAGCGGGAACTGACAGTGAAGGATAAAGCTGGATTTACTCCTGTTCAGCTTGCATCTGATAAAGGTCATCGGCATGTCGCCCTTTTCCTCGTACGTAGCTTTGTATTGATAATAATACCCTCTATAAGTAAATGTTAAACTGTGTTCAACTTGAGTAACTTTTAACTCCAGGTAGAAGAACTTAAAGATTTAGTGCTCAAAATTCGTGAATTTTTTTTTTTTGTGAGGATAGAGCAGCCAGTTGAATGTCTCTAGTATTGGTCTATTATCTTTAAAGTATACATATCTCTGAGGATTTAAATTTAACAGTATGCTAGATATTGGCTTTTGTTGCTGACTTTGGAGAACTAATCCAGTGCTATGCTTGGTGCAAGTTTTGTTGCTTGAAGTCTTTGACTTCATGACCTCTGCCTTTGAATTTTTCTTGCCATTTTCTCATAAATTTGACAAAATAAGATTGATAGTGTCCTGTTCTTGTGGTGCATTGCCATTTGCCATACTCCATGGACTGGAAAAAACGTGCATTTTTGCCTCTCACCTCGAGCACTTCCCTTCCATCCCCCAAATTAGGTGTCATGCATGTGCATCAACATTGAGATGAGGGTTGCATATGATAATGGCCTCCTAAAATGAAATAGTTCTCTGCCATAAAAAAAATTGTAACATAAACTTTCTTGCATGCATTGAGAGTGTTTACTATAGCAATTATACTGATTGTTTTTAATAACATCCTTCATAACTTTTGAGTTTAATGGTACCTGATGTCCTAATTTCAGTTTAATTTATCTTTCACTTCAGTCAAGGGAAAATTTTAGTACTTTGAACTATCCATATACAGTAAAACCTCTATACGGTTATATCGTTGAGACTATAAATTTTATTACTATATAGAGTTTATAACTTAATAGAGGTTTATTTATAACTAATTAGTAGAAGTTGGGACCGAAATTTTTTATTCTTATATAGAGTTTATTCCATAATAGAGTATTTATATATAAAAGTTCTACTGTTCATATCAGAGTTGGTTGGCTACTTCTCTTTTCTTGAGATGATCATTAAGAACAAGTTCAAGATTTACAGATAACATAAAGAATTTACTTGAGAGTAGCTATGCCTGCAACATATTGGGGTATTCACATTGTTTTGTTATTGTTCAGTCTAATGCACAGCGGGCGCAAAGAAAACACTGGATTGACAAACTATGCAATGGGAAAATGGAGCACATTGGTTATGCTCCTATCTTGTTATCTGTTATAATCATTTGTATGTTTCTCTTTGTCAACTCAGTCCTTGCTGGTAAGTAAGAATTTCTATTTCAAGTTTCACTTTTGATGGATGAAAATATGTTATTTTCTTTATTATTATTATTATTATTATTAAATCGCCACTGTCATTCTAGCTCCAAATTTTCCAAAGATAACTGCTGTTGTTGGACTTTGGGGGTGGGCTGCTGTTTCTTTTGCTGTTGCTTCACTGATCATGTTCTACAGATGTAGTAGGTAATTTCTTGTGCAGACATTTGATTTTTTTTTTTTGGTTGGCCTGTTTATTTATTGCTCAGATTATGCCCATCCAGTTCATCACCTTTCATATGTATATGTTGGAGGCATGCTATTTTTTTCAACTTGAGAGTCATCAGGTAGTGAAAGTGAATAACTTTTGTGTCTTGTTCATTTCTGAGATTTATTTAGCTCTGAAAACAACTAAAGAATGTGTAAGCAAAACTAAAGAAATTTGTTTGGCATGCTACTCAATATCAACCTAAAGTTTGCTTGAGGCACCTATTGAATTTTCATGTTTAAAATTGAGATCTGCAGGTTCTGCTTCCTATTCTTGCATATTTTTGTTTTACATTTGTTGTTTTGCTGGATGTACATCATTTTTTACATGTACTGTTGGATTTAAGTTATTAAAATTTTATTTCTTGCTAGTTACTTTTTTCATTCCCTTTCACTATTGCCTGCGGCAGAGATCCAGGTTATATTAAAAGGCTTGAAGATTTAGGTAAAGATGCAGATACTGAGGTAAGCAGCTTTTATGTATTATTTGCTTTTTATACCATCCGCATTATAAAATTCTGATATAACTGAATATGCCTTGCATCAGTTGTTTGTGATATAGTACATTTCCATAGGGTAGTGGAAATTTGCAAGACCTCTATTTTCATCTTTGCCCTTGTATAGCCTTGCATGTATGCTTGATATTTAAGAATAGTAATGAACCTGAAATATGAGCTTACTGACATTAATAATGTGAAGGTAATGATGAGGAGGAAAAAGGTAGGATGGAAAGGGAGACATGAAATAGAATACATCTCTCTGGTTCTTTGTGAAGGCATAAATGGAAATGGTAAAATTGATGGACCAAAATATATAGTTTTCTGTGGCTAGATATTTTCACAAACAAATGCATAAATGGAAATAATTAGGAATGTGAATGTCATTTGTACCTGAAAAGATAGTAACTCCATGTTTCTTCCTTATTTGCTTCTTGCATAAACCGAACAGATTCAGTGGCCCTTCCTTCATTTGGCCCACCCAATTTCTGTTCTCCTCCCTTCTACCTCTGGCCAAACCTATGTTACAACTTCCTCGCTTCCTTGTCTCTATATTCATTTTATTGTATTTTTGTGGCGTTTGGCTGTAAGGGTGTTTGGGAGAATTTTTTTATTGGCTTGGTGCTTCTTGTTGATCATAGGTAGCTTTATTTTCCTTCCAATCTATGCTATATGTTTGGTCTTGAACTTTCTATTCCTGATCTTCAGATAACTGCTACTGACCTGTTACTGGATCTCCCCGAGATAGAACAACTCTACCATCACTAGTTAAAAGGACTGGCTATTTGTTTTCTAGATTCATGGCTATGCTTGTTGAACCATTTTTTTTCTTGTGCTAGACCTTATGCTGACAAATATCAACAACAATGTGCAGGATCCCTTGTTAAATGTAGATCTGAACAACTCCTCTGTATGGATGGGGAATTGGTCTCAGCTTTGCCCTACCTGCAAGGTGCATTTGTTATTTATAATGACCATGAAGAAAGCGTTGTATTTTATTTTTCTCAAGATTTATAGAGTTTTTGAGATGCAGTCTAGATTAAATTAGCTTCCTTTGAATTTCTTTCAGATAATCCGACCTGTTCGCTCCAAGCACTGTCCTACATGTAACCGCTGCGTAGAGCAGTTTGACCATCACTGCCCGTGGATATCTAATTGTGTGGGGAAGGTGAGAAATTGGGCTTTCTATAAGAAGCTTGGCAATCGCAATAATTGTCAAGTTCTTTCATTAATGATGTTATTTTTTGAATGCTTTCACAAGAGGATGTCCTATGACAGCCTACGGAAGTGCAAGATATGATGTTAACATAAAGCAAGTATCGGTTTGATATTATTCCACCAAATGCAAAGTCAGACATGGAGATCTTTGCCAATGCTTTCTCGTGCCCGTGCATACTTCCATGCAGTTGTTTTAGACCACTTATTGCATGTCTTTTCGATTGTTATTTTTCTCTTTCAAGTTTCAACTATTGAAGCAAAGATGCTATCCACAAATTTGCCTTTGAATTTTAGATCTTTTCCAGACTTTTTAATCTTTTTTCTTTTGTGCATATTTAGAGGAACAAGCGAGACTTCTTCATTTTCGTATGCTTTGGAACTTTGACATCACTCATTTCGTTCGCTATTACAATTCAAAGTAAGCTTCTTGCTGAAAACTCAGCCTTTACTCTGTGTAGAGGTGATCGATCTTCAATTACCCGTCATGTTGTGTTTTACATACTAGTTCATTTCAGGGAATATTAAAACAACAAAAAAATCTTTAAATTTTATTTGTCATGACAGGGATCTGGACAGCTGTACATGCGCTGCATTTAGAAGAAAGATGGCTGCGCTTTATGGTGGTTCAACATCCTGGCCTCGTTGTATTTTTATTCTTTGATGCCATTATTTTGCTTGCCGCACTAACTTTGACCATAGCTCAAGCGTCACAGGTAAGTGACTACACAAATCATTTCACATCTTTGATTTGAATTTGATTTAGATGTTTCATCTATCTAATTTTTATTGGCAAAATCTATCTATGAGCCTCTAAACTTCAATTTTTTGAAATTAGGCCCCTAAAGTTCACTTTTGTATATCTAGCCCCTCAAACTTTACGATCTTTAATTTTTAACCCTTCATTAATAAATTTTTGGTGTGTGAAGCTGATTTTCTCATCAAGTTTTGTAGATATGATTTTTTTGTAAAATAAAATAATATTTTGAGAGGCTAGAAAGCAATGTAATTTTGATTTTTCTTTCTGAAAATAGAGATTAAAATCAAATATCTTTAAATATTTTGAAAAAATGTGTATTTTATCATTTCTTTTAATGGCGTTACTAAATTTAATTATTATTTTATTATATTTGTTAATGGAGAGCTCATAAATAACAATTTGCAAAGTTGAAGGGTCCATATATATAAGAACTGTAGGGGTCTAAGTTTGAAAAATAAAGTTCGGGGGTTTGTGAATAAGTTTTGCCAATTTTTATTTAATTTTTCTTCGGTCCAATTTCCATCAGTATTAGCCAACTTACAGGAAGATGTGTTGACCCAAATGGTTGACAAAATGTGTGGGTCTGTGGCATGTAGTAGGTCATGTTCTTCCATAAGCACCATAACTTAAAATTCCTCAGCAGCCTAGACTAATATTAGTTATGGATCTTTGTAGATATTATCAACTGGATTCTATAAAGCTTCCCTTTTTTTTTCTTCACTCTTTAATGGAGGTGAAATTGTTTTTTTGAAAGTGATTAACAGTTACAATTGAGTTCTTTTAACAAATTATTTTTATTTTGTGCAGATAGCTCGGAATATCACTACTAATGAACTTTCAAATGCTGCTCGCTATGCATATCTCCGTGGTCCAGATGGACGGTTTCGGAATCCCTACAACCATGGTTGCCAAAAGAATTGTGCAGATTTCTTTTTTCAGGGCTATACAGATGATGATGAAATTGCTTGGCCACCATTACAGCAAGTTACCAGTTAGAACTAATCCAATGAATGCTGCTTTGCAAGGTGAAACCATCCCTGCAAATGCCATGCAGGTATCATTCATGTTCAGATCAAATTAGACTCATTCACGTTGATATACGATCATTGTATGTACATTTACCATGAAATAGAAATACAAAAGGAATAATTCATTTTCCCTGACTTTGTTTTTTAATGTTCTGTTGTCAACTTAGACCAATAAAAGGTCAACAAAGACTGAGAGCGCCATCATTAAAATTTTAACTCAGCCAGAAGTAGTACTCCAAATTTTTCGACTGATATCTAACTGTAAAATTGTAACTAAAGATCATGTCATGAAATGCAACCACGTATGTCAATGTGCTAGGCTTGCTTCAATGAAGCCATTTATATAACTAGGATTTTTTGGCGCAGCCATTTTGGTTAGAGATTTGCTTTACCACGGTTGTATTTTTCAAGTCAAACTCACGCTTTTCACCCAACAAGGCAACGAAAATAATTTCAAGCACGCACGGTTTTATTACCTCAATATAAGAAATAATTTAAGTTCTGAAGTTGATCAATGAAAACCCGGTCACAGCATAAGGTGACGCCTCTTAAGAAGGCTACATATCATACAGTTTCACTGAGCTTAGATCCGCCAGCATAAGTGCATATCGATAAGGCGGCATGGCATAATATCGACAAGTAAATCATTAATAAAAGGGAATATGGCTACAGGCGCAACATGATGATCAATATCAGCTCTGTTGAATTCCACTAGGCCAGGTCTGATTCTTCACAGGGCTCAGAATGGCTTCGACCTCAGCTAGTGTTTCTTGATCCTTCCCAAATGTAGCAAGTTCAGTTGCAGCAGTCACGTTCTCCACAACCTGATCATCAGAAAAGCTTTGTATCACTAAGAAAAAGTACTTAAGCATTGGTGGTCTCCATCTTGTTTCTATTCTACCTATGACAGGACATTTTCTTTTCTTTTTTTTAATATCTAATAGGAAAAATAAGCAGCAAAATCAAACAAAATACTTGTAAAGATGAAGTATGAACAGTAACCTGGTTAACAGAATTCATGCCCACCAGCACTGTGGCAATGTCCTTGTTTGACAAACTGTATTGCATTGCCACCTTAGAAATATTTTTTCCCTTCTTTTTACAATGAGCAGCAGCAGCTTGGCATGCGGACTGGAGGGAGAAAGAAACATGATCATGATTATTTAATCAAAAATCAAGCAAGAAAGTATATCTTTAAGTTACTAGACAACAAATGTATTTGCCATATAATATCTATCAAGTCCGAGTCTTTTGATGATTTACATAGTCTGCCTGGATATAAAAATGTGTTTAGAAACAATCTGGAAAACATCATATTAGATCTTGGCAAATCAGTAAGCAACAGTTTTTTTATCCCATAAAAGGATAGAATTCAAGTTCTAGTTGCCGAGTTCTAGATTGTGAAAGATTTCATAGTTGATATACGGTGTTCTGTTTGGTAGACAATTATGCATGACGTGAGAACTCAATCTTCATGATCATGAGTTCCCTTCTATTATTACCAAGGAAGCTGTAAGATTAAACACCAACGTTGTTGGCAGCTTAAAACAACAAAGAGATGAGCACATATTTTGTTTCAATAATGCCTAACCAAGAATGTCGTTAACTATATTTGATCTGACTATGCAGTAAGGAATTTAAGAAAATAAATAGAAAGAAAACTGATAAAACATTTCAGGGGAATAAGCCACACCTTAAGTTCAGGAGAAGCTGGGTGCCATTCTGGAGGGCCATTATCAGTAAGAAGCCCCATCGCAAGTGGCGAAGCACTAATTATACCAACACCTTTACTCTTCAAGTAGGGCAGTAAATCCTCCAGTGTTGAATCATTAATACTGTAGTGACAGTATGATAGAATCACATCAACTGCTCCAGCTGGCACCCGATCAAGCACATAAGTAAAGATTCCTAATGGAAGTCCGGTTATACCAATAAAACGAATCTTCCCAGCTTCCTTTAGTTTCTGAAGTGCAGGAACTGTTTCATTCACAATCTGCCGAGTAGAACCAATATTAGAGAATGTTGAGAATGTTTTCTATATTAAGCTTACGCATTAGCAGACATAAACATGATATAGCAATTGCAAAACAAAACAAAGATCTTAACCAATGACCTGGTCAAGAGATCCAAACTCAATATCATGGCATTGAAGTATATCAACGTAGTCCAACTGCAACCTCGCCAAGCTCTCATCAATGCTCCTAGTTACTCTTTCAGCACTAAAATCAAAGCCCTCAACATACCGCCCACATTTTGTTGACACTATATATTGATCTCTAGGGACTCCAAGGGCTTTAAG
>CANYLF014738198.1:0-21544 GCA_948193215.1 Bocquillonia castaneifolia
TCACTTGTAAATCATGTCATTTATATATTAAAATCAAATTTACAAATTTACTTAAAATAAATAAATAGAGATATTCAACATCAACAATTCATATATTCAAAAAGATAAGTAATTAAAATAATAAAATTTACTCTTTTAATAGTATCAATATATATCTAACTTCTATAACTGCGGAGTAACTAGAATTTACGACAATAATAATATACAGATAAAATAATAAACCTTGCACAGAAAGAAATTGCAAGGATGATGTCAAAGGAATAGTCCGACTCCTTATAGAAACCTGGAAAAATAATAATTGAGGGGGGTCAGACCTCACTGAGTGAATTAATAGTATATCTATATTATACCACCTAAATACACACAATTATGCAATATATATTTATGTATATAATATAATATATACATGCACACATACACTTCACACAACTGGTTTCCAATTCAACAACTGTTAAAATCAAACAA
The DNA here is from genome assembly GCA_948193215.1 of Bocquillonia castaneifolia. Classification (NCBI taxonomy): domain Eukaryota; kingdom Viridiplantae; phylum Streptophyta; class Magnoliopsida; order Malpighiales; family Euphorbiaceae; genus Bocquillonia; species Bocquillonia castaneifolia. Next base: position 466 of record CANYLF014738198.1, read on the forward strand.
CATACAGGGATGGAGGACCGAAGTAGAACACCTAATAACCCTCTACCCCGAAGCCATACAGGCTCTCTTAATCCAATAACATTTTTCTTAATCCACTGTTCGTCTGGCGCCCGAGCACTACACCGAGCAAGCCCCAGACATTGCTATAACTGCCGCCCGACCACTACACCAAACAAGCCGCAGTTATAACAATCAAATAATAAATCGAGGATTGGCGCCTGAGCACTACACCGAGCAAGCCCCGTCCTTATCATCATAACAATAATACATACATAACTCATGTGTGCACACAGCCTTGTCACACCCACCAGGTAGCTCGTCCCACAACTATCCTCCAACCATACACAATCATAAATATAGCACAACATTCATATACATAGCAGCACGATAATACCAAATAACATAACACATATACTTTATATACGAGTATATATAAATCAATTAAATATCAATAGTAAACATAGCATCTATAATTTAAATTCAACGAATAAGCAAATATATATATATTAGCATGCAATTCATCTAAGTATAATATAAACATAATATTAACTCACATATTTGGCTGAATCCTTATCCTTTATCAAATTCATTTCCTATTATTCCCGTTTGCACCTCAAGCTGATCAGCATAGCTGATTTAGATGAGAATGAATACTTTATTAGAAAAGAAAGTAATAATAGGTTCTAGGAATCTTAATTCTAGATTATCTACCAACCCGATCTACAAGAATCCTACCGAAATTTCGGCAAAATCTCTCCTAAAAATAGGACATACCCACTCAACAAGAGTTCTATTTCCTGTTTAAAAACAATACTATAATTATAGAATTAAATAAAAGCTACATTATGTATTATAATGAATTAAATAATTTTAATTGCTTACTAAAGGCATATATAAAAATATTATTTTTACTTAATACATAAAGGTATTTTCAAAACTCTCTTTTATAAAAATAATTCCAAATAAAATAAAAATAAAAAATAATATTAAAAAAAATACGGGGTAGTACAGTGAATCCCTTGTCTGAAATTGTCAAGTGATGAAAAAATGAAAAAAGAAAAAAATATTGTTTTAAAAATGAAAAAGTTTGAAAGTAAGTAAAAAAAATTTCTTGACATACAAGTTTTGAGCTAAAGTTGAGTTAGGATGAAATTAATTATTGAAAAGTGTGTTAATTTGATGATTCACAATTTTTTTTTTGTATTGAATTATAGTGCATTTGAGTTTTATTTCTTCCTCTTAAATCCTGCCTTTCTTAAGCCCCATTACAACCAAATGAAAGACCCTTTGATCTTTGGTTCCAATACATTTAAGTGGAGGGCTTATGGTTAAAAGGCAAGCTTATGTTTGAGCTTTCCTATGCTTTGACTTGAGTGCAAATACAATCCCTTAAACACTGGAGTGATTTAAAGTGAGTTTGTAAGAGTGTTGGGATGATTGTGTTTATTTTGGAACATTGGATGATAAATGTTTTCACTTTGATTTGGTTTTGGGAAGCTTTCTCATTAACGTTACCTCTTTATGAATTTCTTTGATGTTCTTGGAATGAGGTGATTATTTGTTCAAGGAAGAGGTGTGATTGGCAAGAAGTGGAATTATGAATTCATTCTTGTAATTGTGATTGAAATTTTCTTGAGGACAAGCAAAAGCTTAATAAGTGTGGGGGAATGGGCTTAGGAAGTTATTCCATTAGGTTTGCTTCTCATTGAATTTCTTTAAAAACTGGTTGAATAGGGGTAATGATTTTTTTTTAATGGAAGTATGGCTTGACAATTAAATGGAACTTGGATTCAATGTTTTATGAGTGTTGATTCAATTTGCACGAGGACAAGCAAAAAGCTCAAGTGTGGGGGAATTTGATAATTGCATTTTATCCTATTCAATGGATTGGTTTTTAATTATTTTTCCTTACACTTTTGAGTGGTTTTAGCATTTATTTTGTTATTTATTGTTAACTTACAAGATTAAGGGAATTTGAGTTAATTTAGAGTTTAAATCGTACAATTCCTTGGCATTTGCATCATACAAGTGTCAATCTAATTTCTTCATGGTTCTTATATTTTCAAAGGTGATTTATACTTGTTTTGGTGTGAAATTATTGTAGGCATGGAGGTTTAATGGTTTAGAAGCTAAAGGCAACACTTGAGGTTTAGAGATTAAAGGAGCTAGTCTGCGGTTTCACGAATCGACAAACTTTACAAGCTCAGAGAATTTAATGTGGAAAGAGTTTTGAATTGAAAATCTCCAAATCAGAAGCCTATTAAATTTAAATTTGCAAAAATAATCAGTTCAATTGGTGCTAGAATGAAGGAGATGCACGCTAAACTCTGGGAAATGCTTTGAAAGCTGTCTCAAATGTAGTACTGCAATGTCAGGGGCATTTTGTGCAAGAAAATGATGGAATTAGAAAAAGTTCAAAACATTGCAATTAAAGTAGACATCTTGACCTTCATTTTAGAATTAGAATTGCTCAATTTGGAGTTCAGAAGACCAAGATATGCCTCTCGCACATTAGGCCATTTCCCGGATCTTAATTAGACTGATTCAGACAATTTGTGCAATTTTGGGCAGACAATTTGTTTCCAGCTGGACCAAGGGCCAGACCAGTCCTGCTAGGTGATGCAGACAAGCGATTTAGAGCTGGTTTTGGGCGGTTTAGGGGCGATTCAGAGCGGTTTTGGACGATTTTTGAAGGGTTTTAGGTCATTTTTAGGGTATTTTAAGTGGAAACTATAAATAGAACTTCATATATCATTAGCCGCAACTTTGGTTTATTTTATTTCATTTTAAAAACATTAAAAACCTTAGAAAAACACTGTTGTTCAAGGATTCCGAATTGGTTTACAAGGATTTTGAAGAAGATTAAGGCATTTGCTCTTCTTTTTCAAGACTAAGTTTTCCTTTCCTTAATTCTACTTATCTTTTAATTATGTTTATATTTATTTTTATTGTTTGTGTGTTAGCTTTTGTTATGTTTAGGAACTAAATCTCCTACTAGATGGATGAATGTAATCTAGTAGGGTTGATTTGATTATTAATGTTTTGATTAACTATTTAATAATAGTTTTTCTTATTTTCTTCATTTAATTCAATTTTCAAGAGCTTAATGACATATTTCTTGACTGATCACCTAGATGTATATTCTTAGGATATATAATAGAATTCGAAAGGTGATTATAAACCGGATTTGAAAATTGAGCTTGTTTAGATGTAAATACGGAAACGACAATTAACTTGAACTTGATTTGAAGATTTGCTTAATGGGTTCAATTGTTTTAAATAGATTGCATCGAAAGATTTGCATTGCTGGTTCAATTGAATGCGTTTTTCTATCATCAAAAGATGATTAAAATAATTTTGAAAAGTTTTACTTAGATGAATTGAGTTACCCCTTTAGATGAATCCTGATTGATAATTGAGTTACCCCTTTTGATGAATCCTGAACTCTAGTGCTTATTTTATTGTGTTTGTTTATTAATTTAAATTGTTTTTTTATTGTTAATTTATTTTCTTGTTAATTTAGTTTTTAAAATTATTTTAAAGTTAAATTAAGGTTATTTGTTTTACTTTCATTGTCTATTGTGAACTTAATCGAAAAGTAGTTTTAAACGATTATTCCTGTGGATTCGAACTTGTACTCCGAATTTATTACTACGATAGACCTCGTGCACTTGCGGGAGCTCATCACCACTTCATCAGCCGATGGCTCAAAACCCGCCAAATTTGCCCTCTTGATAACAGCGAGCGGAAATTCCAAAGGTATGGCCACTAGATTATGTGGCAACAAGCAGGGCATATTGGTTAAACTTTCAAATTTTTTTAACTAAATCAGCATCTGGAAGGATGTTCGTCCAGGAACTAAATAATTGAATAATATAAATTTTAATTGGATAATCTTTTTTGAAAATTTTATGAATGATATATTATTTTATTAATAAGATTGAAAAATCTCATACACTCACAGATACTTTTATATTTTTATATTTTTTTCTAAAATATTAATATTAATACATAAAATTATTTTTATACTTTATATGTTATTTATAATGAAAATTATTTTTTTAATCATTTTGATTCTATGAAATAATATACATTTTGTATTTTATTTATCAACAAGAGGAGGTAGGTACAAATGAATATTAAAATTTTAATATGTTTTAGTAAATTTTATGATTTGTTTTTAAAATAAGTATAAAAACTTATGAAACTAATAGATAAAAAATATAAAGTGATTTAAAACAATCCATTTTATTATAATAGTGATAAAAGAAAATGTTATTTTGATTTGATAATCAATTTACATTTTATAAATTTACATTTTATTTATGATCAAGGGAAGGTCGGTTCAAATGAACAATAAATTTTCTAATCGTTTAGTAAATTTTATTAGATTCTTTTAAATTTAATAAAAAATATAAATCAAGATTGATTTAAAAATATATTTAGTTAACTTTATAGTTATATAAAATTGAGTATGCTAGATGTTGGGTTACGGGCAAAAGATCCAATCTGATTGAATCAAGGACGCAGGGAAAATTAAAATTTTATCCCTTAACCCATCAAGGATCACATGCGTTTCAAACAAATCGAAAGAGGAGATAAACAAATTTACCTTTGCCAATCAATTCCAAAACCTACTTCGGATCCTTAAGGTGCTGACTTTGTGAAAGACAACTACCCTCTACAAGTATCCACAAACGAACGAACAAGAAACGACTGAATTGAATGCTAGTTCAATTTCGTTTTTCTTAAAAACGATTTTATGTTGTTACTCTCTTATTTCTCAAATGTGGAGGCTAGCTTATAATAAGTGAAGTATAGGATGTATATATAGATGCTACGGTTAGGTTAAAATGAATTTTTAATTATTATTTATTTAAAACTCCTTTTAAATAATAATAAATTAAATTCTAGTCCCTATCAAATAAGCAATTTATGTTTTAACCAAATCATTATAAAATACTATACTTAATAAACTTTTATTTGCAATTTAAAATAATCTTATTATTTTAAATTACTACAGAGAGTAATTCTTTTGCCTGGTAAATTATTGTCTATATGATAAATCGAATCTAGACGATAATAACCATAACCATTCTTAGTTCATTCTTAGTGTGTGACCCTATAGGTTCAATTAACGTTGGCAGTAGGCCTAAATCACATTTTGAGCCGACAAGTCATAAGTGGCCTCTAACAAGACATTATGACTACCCAAGTTAAATGAAAAGCTCATGATCCGAGACAACTTTAATATAGTAGATGACACAATCCTTTTGTTTCACGATATCTTGATTGAATATAAGGCATGGATTAAGTCAACCTTATATCGCTCAATCTTTAATTTCTCGAAACTCAATTAGACTGACTGAACAAATGACATTGATCTCTATCAATTCATTTGAGCACGACCATGCATTTCTCAGTCTTAATTGTCGAGGGGCCCAGAGATATCTCTTTTATATTAAGAGGGACAAATTCCATCTTACTTACTTATATCTCACTACATTAATCTTATTATGCTTAATCATAATCTTTATAATTATCCGGTTAAGGATAATGTTTGATTATGTGAAAACATAATAATCCTTATGTTGAGAACCATAGTAATTTCAGGTCAAAGGATTTAATGACACAACTATTAGAGATTAACTTATGACTTTGATCCATGTAGTAATCTCAAAGTGGGTCGGTCCAATATTTGTTCTCAACAAATACATATGAATTCGATTTGTATCTCATACATATATTCATCTCATGAATATCAATCAAATTTCATACTAATCTTAATTCATTGTTATTCCCATAACAATAATCGATTAGGGATATTTAGAATAATTAATAATATTATTCAAGGATATTATTATATAATAAACATGCAAATTATGATAACAACAAATTCAATCTTTATTAATAGTCAAAATACCATGTCCATACAATAGGTTTAGGGTACTATTACTAACACTAGATTGATTAATTAAGTTTATAATAAATTATTTTTTACTTTAATTATATATATATATTTCCTGATAAATAAAAGATAAGTATCATACAGTTTTTTTTATAAATATTGTATAAATTTATGATTATAAATTAAAGTTTTAATTATAGTATATTAACATAAATTAAATTTTGATATTTTATTAAAAACTCAATAATTTTTGCACGAAGCGCAGGAAATCGACTAGTTATATATCATGTATTAAAACTCAGCAATGCAATGGTATGAGATAGAATAACTCATCACATGTTAAAGTGGATGTGGCTTCATATATTTTCTCTCTTCAAACATTATGGATAAATTCACGTATCATAAGTAGTAATTATTGTAGTTGATGGTTTTATTTATCCTAAAAATTTAATTAGCTTGTTATTCCAGCTTATTTTATCTGGAAGGATGAGTGGATAACATTGTATTTCCCATTAACCAAGCAAATCTTATAAAACAAGACGTAAACCAATTATCTCACATGCATACTAAAATTACATTGAAATATATATCACTACTAGAACAATGTCATTTAATGAGAGGAAAAATCATCGTTAAAAGTAGGTTTCCCATCGTTAAAGATAAATAGTGACAGGAAAATTCCCATCGTGACCTCTCGTTAGAGCTTCTCCCGTTAAAAGTAATAGCGAGAGGAATACAATTCCTATCGTTAGATGAAATAATGAGAGGCAAGAATCCCCTCATTAAAAATTTAATTCAACAGTGAAATTTCCTCTCGTTAAAAATAAATTTCCTCTCACAATAAGATTAGATTTTTTTTGAACAAAGATTAAAATAAGATTATCCAACATTTATAAATATTTTTTATATTATATAAGAAAATTTCTAAAAATTAAAAAGTACATATAATAACTATTTTTTATTAAAATTTAATTAATAACGATAAATTACATTTTGTGTATAATTACAAAGTGTAAGAATATATAAATCCCAACACTGTATTACCTAACTAAAAAAAATATTAGTTGCTCATAAAAACAATATGTGGGGCAATTAATTTTGACAACTATAAACTGAAGCCAACTTGCCAAATGGAAAATTGGTATTTGCTCATTCTCTCACAATGCCACGTGAGAATCCATTGTGCCCACTCAATCATCTGAAGCACAAATGAAGAATGCTTACAATCACCATCCCTATGACTCTAGTGAGGTGCAAATCCACATTCAGCTTGCAAATGCATCTTCTTTGTCCGTATTTGTACTTCTCGTGGCATCACACCTTAGGCCCTTACTACTATGGGGAGAGATTGATACCTAAAGATTGAAGTGTTTGAAAAAAAATAGAAATATGTATTAATTATCACACAATTAATGGACTGATGATAATAGAAAAAATTATAACATATAGAAAATGCATTCATCCATGTTCAACTTCTTGCTCAAAATTTAAAGTGATGGCATCACATGTTCATAGAAACAGATGATAATAAAACAATTAGACATGAAACTTTATTCAAAATTTTATGGTTTATGTCAGAGAGAGGAGAGCATACTTCAATATTTTGCAATATAGGTAGCACAAGCTTTTATGCTATCAAGAGAAAACAACATATGAAATGGCATCATCCTTGAGACCATGCTCTAATTTCTCTATTGCTAAAGTACGTGTTGCTTCATCAAAATACTCCACATGTCTAGAGGACAAATATTTGTCTTGATCTAGGTTGAGATGCTAAAAACAAAGATTCTCTAGCTGCTCCTTCCAACCAGAGATTCCTAAATGGTTCACTAATGGTGCAAATATTTCCAGATTCTCCTTAGAAAACCTCTGTTATTGGACCAAAGGCAATGAATCTAATGTCTCCATAGCAATCTATATGCTAATTTTATAGGGACAACTCTAAGCTTCAACAAAATAGTAAACCCAATATTCAAAAGACAATATTCATATCACATAAATCCATATTCACTTGCTATTTTTGTTCATCCAGATCGATGAATATAAGCTTCTACATCACGTGGAGGCTCACACTGAGAAAGAACACTGGGGTAGGCACATTTGCTAAAAAAATATTGAGGTTTTGTAACAAGCGAACACAAAAATCACAAGTCACTGAATCAGGTCCTCACCTGGCTAATTAATTGCACATCTATGTCTAGTCCCTAGTAAGCCACATTTGTGGCGAGCAATGCCAACAACTTGCCTGACCTAAAGCCATAAGCATGACCTGCACATTTAGACACATTAGCATATTACGTAAAGTCCATATGGGCCAAGCCAAGCTAAATTCTTCATCTTGCAGCCCATCACTCTGCAGTTACCAAAATTGAATGATAAAGTTGGAGAAATGAACCATAGTTAGCTCATCAATATTCAATAATTTGACTGACATGTGTAGAGAAAGAGTAGCTCATCTAAAGTTCAATTAAGACAGGACATACCAATAAAAAGACTATATCATCCTATGAGAAACCAACAGATTCCCAATATAATCTAGTATTTGCAATTAAATAATCTAGAACCAAGTGAAAAAGAAATTATGAGCTTAACAAGCTGAGAAATCAAATTAAGTTTATTGTTTGGTCATGAATAAGAACACATCTTAGAATCAAATAAATTATAATAACATTAACATAATGCTTATAAGCAACATAATCAAATTTAAAACAGTTGATGAGTCCAAGAATGCACCTGAAACGAGAAAAATTAAGGCAATCAGTACATGGAGTAAATTAATTGATAAGTAATCTTCACCTTGGGCTCAATTAAGAGGAGACATGCCAAACTTAATTCTGGTAGTGTAGAGAACATTTGGATTAGGAGAATGACCAAAGTGATACTCCTCAATAAGAGATCTGAAAAGTTTGACTGCTAAATTTCATGACATGTCTAAGTTTAGAATTAATGTACACTCCCGCAGTCACTTAACCAATATTTTAATTTCCCAAAAAATTCGGCACAAAAAGAATACAAGTCCATTGAGAAATATTATCAATCAGTACCTTGTTTCCAAGTCTGCCCATCATACTTCCTATATAATACATTACAACAAATGCAAATTTTAACCTCATTGCATTCTTTGTCCTGAAATGCTTACAGATCTTTCTCATTGCTTTTGGAACAAAAGAGTGCTAATAAGAAGGGATAAGATATTCCTACCACCAACATTTTTCACCACCCAATAATCAAGTGCAACAAGAATAACAGTCACCAAAATATTATAATGAAGCTATCACCAAACAGAGCTGAGAGTATGTAGCTAGCCAAAAAAAGAAGGCAAACAGACATTAAATTACCCAAAGAAAATGATGTGTCCAGTAGACATGTTCTCCAGCAAATAATGATAATAACAATAAAGCCTCTTTCTAAATTAAGAAATAGTATTGCAAGCATCCAAATAAAGATCATTTTCCAGTAGACATGTTCACTGAAGCATAAAAGTGACAAACAATGAATTAGATTATAAACATGAATGTTATAAGGAGAAAATGATTATGAATGCAACAAAGAGAACATGATTCACAATTGTAAAATGACAAAGAGATAAAAAAAATCATAATAACAAGAAAATATTTTTTAGTTGATATATAAGATTACCTACCTAATAAAGTTCAAATAATTATTAACATCATAGAGGAAGGCTGGAACATCAAGAAGCGCATTGTTTCGAGCAACCTGTACAAAAAGAGCTAATTAAAAAACCCATTAAAGCAAAAGAGGTAAATCAATGAAAGAAAGATAAATAAGAAAGAGTGGATTAAAAACTAACCATAATGCAATCTGCAAGAACCGAAAAAATGTTAAGTGCTCAGTTATAGAAGAAACATAAAATAAAAAATAAAAATAAAAATAGAAAGAAGTAGCAGTATACTTGAGGATCATGAACTTGATCAATGATACAAGGAGAAGCCAAATGGAAAACACTGGCAGCCATTGATAGCAGCGACGAGAGAGTCATAGTCGGGAAGGTCAATTTGGTAAATACGAATATATGATTCTGCTCCTTTTAGCGATTTCGGATGCTTCATTTGATTTTCATCCTCTGTTTTCTTCAAGAAGAACTGAAAGAACAGAGTGTATAAAACGGAAAAAAAAATGTAACTTAGATTTTGAATAGCAGCATGAACGGTATAACTGTCGGATAAGCAAAATCACAACCCAAGAACCGATTCAACTGGCCACTTGATCATTTAATTCAATGTTGTGTGTTTGATTTTAAAATGAATACAAGAATTGAAATAGAAGAACGAGAACTCATGAAAAGTATTTCAATCAATTGATATAAAAAAAAAGACTTTATTTTGGTTTTAAGATAGAAGCAGGTTTTGATTGGGAAGAACACGAAAAGAAAAGATAATGAGTAGAAAAAATAATTAGGGTTTTCACAATTTATTTTTGAGTGAAATTAGGGTTTTCACATCTCTATCCGAGACATAAATGTTTATCTTTCACTCTATATAAGCGTAAATAAATATAAAAAAAAAAAAAAGGTAATGTGAAAGTTAAAAAAAAAATTATTAAAAATTTAGTTGGAAATAATAGAGGGAAAGTATTCTTTTCAATAGCGACAGGAATTGAACATCAATAACCAGACAAATACATTCCTCTCGTTATATTTAGAGTCCGTTTGGTTTGAACTCGAAAATCGAAAACGGAAACGGAATGGAAATGGAGAGAAATGGAAAAAGGAATAAAAACTTTCATAAGTTGTTTGGTTAATTAAAGAGTAGGAAAGGGAATGGGAATTTTATAATAATATTTTTAATTATTTATAATATTAAAATATTTTTATTTTTATTATTTTTATCATTTTATATATTTCATTTGTGAAATATAAATATTACATGTAAATTTTCATTAATTTAAGTAATCAATAATGGTTTAGCTTGATTACCATGGGAATGAAAAATCCATTCCTTAGGGGAAGGGGGAATGTGTGATTCCCATTGAGGAGGTTATCCCATTCCCATTCCCCTATTAATTTAGCTCAACCAAACATCAAGAATGGGAATCATCCATTCCCATTCCGATTCCCCCCTCATTTTTAACCATACCAAACGACCCCTTAGTATCTTTTTAGATATTTAATGAGAGCCCTCTCATTAAAAGTATCAAAATAATGGATTTAAAGGGGGATTTATATACTCTCGCTAAGTTTTTCGTCGTTATTGATCAAAATTCTAGTAGTTATATGGTGAATAGAAGAAGAGAACCAAAACAAACTAGCAAAAAAAAACATGGCTAATTCCTCCCCTGCCATCCCTCTCCTGATAATCACAATATGTATATTATTCCTATTAACCGATGTGATAATCTCAGCATGCGCAAGCACAGATCATCAACCACATTGTCGAGGCACTTGCAAGGTAGAAGAAGATAGATGGATGCAATCGACAGTTGACAAATATATAGGCTATGGATCGATGCAACATACGCCATGTGGTGCAGTAAAAGGTGCATCTTACTATAACTGCAAACCAGGAGGAGAAAAGCCGGCCAACCCATATAATCGTGGTTGCTAAAGGATTACTCGATGCAGGGGCGGAAGCCCACCACCACCTCAATATCGGTTGCATTCTTAGGGTAGTTATCCTATCTTTCCGACTGCTGTCGTTCATCCCCTCATATTAGCTTTCTATCCTTCGTAACTCTCTATATAACAGGTCTTTTTTACCAAAAGGACAGGCTATCCTTCTTATTGTCAATTTTAATGTCTTTTTTTACAACAATAATTTTTTTAGTTATTATCAATGCAGACAAGTCACACACTAACATATTTCACTTTATATAAAATAATCGTATGCCTGCGCGATGCATGGCTTGCTAGTGAAATGTATTTTATTTTTCTAATTATGTTGCTAATTTGGTTAACGTAATATAGTTTTTTTATGAGAAAACTTATTGATATATGTACATATGAAATCAATGAGGGTTATATTATGGTAATAGGCACCAACATAATTGACCCGATCATGTCTTAGGTAGTTCATGCATGCAATGGCATGACGACAAGGAATACTAGATAATTCCCATGATCTGCATGTACAATCTTAGCATTTAAGTCCACAACATATCTTTTTTTTTTTATAGGTATTGCCTACAGTGGTATCCGAGGCCACAACATACATTTCCTCATAAAAACCTTTATATTTGTCAACATATGATTTGACAATACCATATCTAGTTTGTTCTCGTTACACACATTGTGTGTGGAATATTTTTATTTAATTTTAAAATTAAAAGTAGAATTGATTTTTTATTTGTTTATAAATGCACATTGTTATGTATATATTAAATAAAAAAATATTTTTATAAATATAAATTATTTATAAAAAATAAAGAATTGTTATTTTTCATATGAGCTAAACCATATTACTTGATTTCCAATGAATTTATAGTACAAACTAAAAATTTTATATATCTTTTTAATTTTATATCTTCAATCATTAATTAATCCATGATTTTTAATTTTAGGTTTTCAGTTTTCAATCAATGCTTCAATAACTTGAATGATGAAAAATTTTGTAAAGTTAGTTTCATAGCTATAGAAAAATAACATACACAAACTAAGAAAATCAAAGACTTCACGGTAGAAAAAAAAATGAAGATTTTGATTTGTGACTCACTTTCAGGTGTTTACAGTTTTTAAATGGCCACGACTTCTCCATTAAAATTATAGATGTTGATTTTCTCTAGAATTGAAGTATAATTACAAAGATGTAGAATAAATTTATCTAATTAAAATATTAAAATTTAAATTTAAAATATTTTAATAAGACAACTATCTAATTTAAATTTAAATAAAAAATTTGAAAAATTAAGATTATATTTTAAAATTTAAAAATAAAGTATCGAAAGAAGAAAGTAACTTAAAAGTTAATTTTATTATTTAAGAAAAAAATGATGTCCTTTTACGTCCAAAAATGTTTTCCCAAGATAGCCACTTTTATAGTGCATTCTACCATAACTTTGTTTTTGACAAAGTAAAGTTTACTTTGTAGATAACCACCATTGGATCATTAGATGCATTTTTAATCAAATGGTGGTTAAGTGCAAAACAAAGTTACAGTAGAATTCACCCACTTTTATATGTATTTAGATTATATATATATATATATATATATATAAGTGGGAGGGGGGAACAAGCAAATTGACTCCCTTGCCCTTCCATAGTTAGTTTATTTAAAGGTTTTAATGAAGATTTAAATGATCATTTAATAATTATGTTAATTAATTAATAATAAATATGAAATTCCTTAATCAATTAGAATTAGGATATATTTATTTATTAATAAAAAATCAAATCCATAGATAATTAGGATTTAAAAATATTCATAATTAAAATTGAAAAAATATATAAATTCATATAATATATGGATTGAGTTAAATTTAATCTAAAAATTAGAAATTATTGAAATTATAAATATATATTATTAGGAATAAAAGATATAAAATTATACATTTATTGAAAGTTCACTTTATTATACGAATTAATTTTAGATTTATATTAATCTTTTGTGTTTTCTTAGGAAATTCAGATTTTTAGCATCAAATTCGCAGTCTGATAGTGTAGCAACTTCGACGGGCCATAACTTGGGCTAGAAAATTCCGAATTGGGTAATTTAAAAGCCTAAATTTAAGAAAAAAAGTGAGAGCTACAACTTTTGTGAAGAAGTTATGCCCGTTTGGAGACTATAGATATCCGAAAATTTAGTCGCAAGTCAAACGCTCTGTGTAGTCTTAGTGGAAATCCAAATTTTACAAGAAATTATTATTTAGAATTAATTAAAACAAATCCTAATGATTCTAGAATTTGTGAACAACATTTGTTAGGGTTTAATCAATTTAGATTATGATCAGAGTAGAATTAGTGATTAATTAGTTTATTTAAATTAAATTTGTATTTATATTGAATTGTTGTAGGAAATTCATATTTTTAATGTGAAATTCATAATTTGAAAGTTCAACATATTCGACGGACCATAGCTTGATCTAGAAGACTCGAAAGTTAATGCTCCAAATGCCTAAATTCAAGATAAAATCGACATCTGTAACTTTCATTAAGGAGTCGTGGCTATTTGAAGACAGTAAATACATGAAAAGTGAGATAAAAATCAACGGCTTTATTTTTCTATAATGAATTCTCTGCTTTTGCTTAGTTTGGGTATTTTATTTCTTATAACCATGAACTAATTATTTAAAGTCTATTTAGTAATTAATTTAGATTAATTATGTTTATTTTGGAATAGAATTAATGATTAATTAGTTTATTTAAATTAAATTCATACTTATATTAAGTTTTAATGTGAAATTCGCAAGTTGAAAAGTGTATCACATTCGATAAGCTATAACTTGAGTTAAAACACTCAGAATTGAGTGATTCAAAAGCCTAAATTCAAGAGAAAATCAAGATCTACAACTTTCATGAAGAAGTAGTGGCCATTTAATAACTGTAAATACTTGCAAAGTGAGTTACAAATTAGAAGTTATGTGATATGCAGTCTTGGTTGAAATCTAGATTTTAAAAGGTTGCATGTAATTAATTGAAACAAGTTATAATTATATTGATAACAAGCACCACGTGCAACGCACGTGAGAAAAAAAACTAGTATATATATATATATATATTAAAATCTAACATGAACCTATAAATATTTAATTCATGAGTAGAATTAGGATAAAGAAAAATTGACCCATGCCAAATTTATCTTTCTAAAAAAAATCAAACTCAGTTAAATCCAACGGACTCGTTCAAATAATATACAACCGATTCAACATGTGCAACTGCGAAAAATTTTGCATACAAAAATTAGTCCGATTAGAAGCCTAAAAACAATAAGAAAGTTCCAAAACTTTGTTTGAATCTGAGTATCAATCGGTTTTGTTCAATTTGGAACAAATAAATCAAATGAAGTTCATAGATTGAAGCCAAACCATGTTAAATGGTTTTGTTTTGGTAGGTTTTAGTTTTTTTAATATATTAGTTTTTTCCTCACGTGCGTTGCACGTGGTGCTTGTTATTGATATAAGTATGTTATCAAATCATTTTTTTTACTTTTTAAGCTAAACCATATTACCTGATTACCAATGAATTTATGGTACAAAAATAAATATTTATATACATTTTTAAAGAATTTATGGTATAAAAATAAAAATTTCTATACCTTTTTAATTCTAAGTCTTCAATCTTCAATTCATGCATTTTAGTTTTAGGTCTTCAATCTTCAATCTTCAATCCATACTTCAATAGTTTGAATGATGAAAAATTTTGTAAAATTTTCATCAATTTTTTTTAGATAGAGAGAACAAACCTTTTCTAGTTTTAATTTTGATATATTTACACATCTCAAGATCTAATTACGGCTGCCCAAAAGCTCTAAAAGGATTAGAACTTGTTTTGATTAATTACACGTAGCCTTTAAAATTTAGATTTCGATCAAGACTGCATACACCACATAACTTTTGATTTGTGACTCACTTTGCAAGTATTTATAGTCATTAAATGTCCACGACTTCTTCATGAAAGTTGTAGATCTCAATTTTCTCTTGAATTTAGGCTTTTGAATAACTCAATTCTGAGTCTTCTAGCTCAAGTTATAGCTTGTCAAATGTGAAACACTTTCGACTTTCGAATTTCACATTAAAACTTAATATAAGTATGAATTTAATTTAAATGAACTAATTAATCATTAATTCTACTCTAAAAAGAACATAATTAATCTAAATTAATCCTAAATAGACTTTAAATAATTAGTTCATGGCTAGCTATAAGAAATAAAATACCCAAATAAAGCAACATCATAGAATTCATGGTAGAAAAATAACCCTATTGATTTGTAACTCTCTTTTCAAGTATTTACTTTCTTCAACTCCTTCATGAAAGTTGAAAATGTTGATTTTATCTTGAATTTAGGCTTTTGGAGCATTTAATTTCGAGTCTTCTAGCTCAAGTTATGGCCCGTAGAATATGCTGAACTTTGAAGCTGCGAATTTCACATTAAAAATATGAATTTTTTACAAAAAAATTCAATATAAATATGAATTTAATTTAAATAAACTAATTAATTACTAATTCTACTCCAATCATAATCTAAATTGATTACTAAATAGACTTTAAATATTTGATTACTATAGAAAATAAAACACTCAAATTAATAAAAAAAACAAATAATTCATATATTTATCTTTTAAATTTTAGATCTTAAATCGTCAATCCATACTTCAGTAACTTGAATGAATGATGAAAAAATTTATTCAATCAGTTTTATTGTTTTGATCTATTTATCTCTATCAAGATATAACTGTAATTTTGCATAAGTCCTAGAAAGATTAGAAGTTGTGTTAATTAATTCCAAATAGTTAATTATTTTAAAATTCTGATTTTAACCAAGACTACACATAACTTCTGATTTGTAACTTACTTTTCAAGTTTTTTCAATCTTCAAATAGCCACGACTTCTTCATGAAAGTTGTGGGTATCGACTTTATCTTAAATTTAGACTTTTGAATCACTCAATTCCGAGTCTTTTTAACTCAAGTTATGGCCCGTCGAATGTGCTGCACTTTCAAGTTGCGAATTTCACATTAAAACCCTAACTAAGGTTGTTCACAAATCCTAAAATGATAAGGACTTCTTTTAATTAATTCTAAATAATAATTCCTTGTAAAATTCAAATTTTCCCTAAGACTTCACAGAGCGTCTAACTTGCGACTCAATTTTTGGATATCTACAGTCTCCAAACGGGCATGACTTCTCCACGAAAGTTATTGATGTAGATTTTCTCTTGAATGTAGACTTTTGAATTGCCCAATTCCGAGGGTCCTAGCACAAGTTATGGCCCATTGAATATGTTGCACTGTCAGACTATGAATTTCACATTTTCCTATGAAAATTGTAAACTCGAATTCAATTTAAATAAACTAATTAATCACTAAATCTACTCTAATAATAATCTAAATTGATTACTAAATATACTTTAAATAATTAATTGATTGCTATATAAAAAGAAAATCTAAACTAATCAAAAATAAAGAATTCACGATTAAAAAAATAAAAAACTTATATACCTTTTTAAGTTTAGGTGTTCAATCTTAAATCGATGCTTTAATATTTTGAATGATGCAGATATTTATGAAATTAATTCATTATTATTCATGAAGGAAAGAGAAAACATAATTAATCTTGAATTAATCGTTGGAGCCCTTAAGTTTTCTTATTCACCACAAAATTCTTTAAGCTTTCTCATTTATTTTTAGAGAGAGAAAAGAGATATTAATTTTTTAGCCTTGGTTTCCATCAATTTATAGTGCTTAAACCCTAACTAAGGCTACTCACAAATTATATAATGATTAGGACTTATTTTAATTAATTCTAAATAATAATTCCTTGTAAAATTCGGATTTTCCCTAAGACTGCAAAGATAGTCTGACTTGTGACTTAACTTTTGGATATCTATAGTCTCTAAATGGGTGTGACTTCTTCACAAACATTGTAGATTTCAATTTTCTCTTGAATTTAGGCTTTTGAATCACTAAATTTTGAGTTTCCCAACTCAAGTTATGAACCGTCGAAGTTGTTATACTGTCAGACTGCGAATTTGATGCTAAAAATCTGAATTTCCTAAGAAAACACAAACGATTAATATAAATCTAATAAGGTGAAATTTCAATAAATATATAATTTTATATCTTTTAATCCTAAGAATATATATTTATAATTTCAATAATTTATAATTTTATGATTAAATTTAACTCAATCCTTATATATTATATGGATTTATTTATTTTTATCAATTATTATTTTTTTAATATATATTTGAAATTTTAATTATGAATATTTTTAAATTCTAATTGGTTAAGGATTTTATTTTTTTTATTAATAAATAAATAAATATATCCTAATTCTAATTGATTAAGGAATTTCATATCTACTATTAATTAATTAAAATAATTATTAAATGACTATTTAAACCTTCACTAAAACCTTTCACTAAACTAATTAAGGAAGGGCAATGTGGTCAATTTACCTGTTTCCCCCCACCCCCTCCCACTTTTATATATGTTACAGATTATTTCTGATCGAATCAAACTGATTTATATAGAGAAATTTCTTTGTTTTTTTTCTTTTTCGGTCTGATCGATTTTGCATACTTGAACCTCCTTAAAGAACAAATAAATAAAACAATCTACTTGAACCTTTGTTAATGGCCTTAGTCCAAATGAGGACTAAATAAATATTGTGACAGAGATTCATACTTCAATGTGCTTATGATTTGTCAACAGAAAAAAAAAACACTACTATAGATAAAACTTAAAAGAGAAATTATTAGGCAGAGAACCTTGGTAAAGTAGAACAACTATACTTGAGTGGGATTCATCGCAACAGAATGCGATAATCTTGCTTTTGTAATAAATCCTTTTGAAAACTTGATAATTTTAGGTATCAAGCGAACGCAATGCCCCACAATAAGAATGGCTAGCAATCCATGTTGTTTTTTAATTTGAATTTGAAAAAAAAAAAAGGAAAAACCAAATTTAATTCGGTGGCACATGCCACCGAAATAGACAGCCACAAAATTTGAAAATGAGCAAGAAGCTGGCCAAATTTATTTGGCTTTCTTTTAACTTACGTGTATGTGTATATATATATAGACACACACTCATATGGGTTTTTAGTATGAGCAAAGGTGCTTCTGTGTGTGTGAGATGTAATTGTGTGAGAGAGCTGAGTATGTGTGTGCTTTTGGTGAGGTGTGCTTCGGTTGGGCAAATAAGTGTGTCATGTTGAGAGAAAATTAATTTATATGAGTATAATGCTTTTGGGTGTTTAGTCTCTCTATTAGGTACAAAAATTATAATTAGTCTATTGGGTTATTTTTATACAATTTGAGAGATAAATACCATTTGATTATTTTTGGGTTTCGGGTTGTGAGGATATTCTCCAAATATTTTGTACTCCCCATATTTGTTAGTGAATTTTATTTTCTTCTTTGCCCATGGATGTAGGCTTATGCCGAACCACGTTAAATTTTGTATCTCTGTTATTTTTCTCTATTTTGATGCCTCCATTTATGTTATTATTCCCAAATAAAATATTTGTCCTGCCAGCTTAACCGGTTGTACCCGGGTCAATTTTATTAATTTTTCCAATAAGTGGTATCGGGGCCTCTTCTATATTTTTTTGGGATTTGTTACGGCGATGTCAAAATTTGACATCGAGAAATTCAACCACAACATGAGTTTTACCTTATGGCAAGTCAAGATGCGTGCGTTGTTGACACAAAATGGGTCACAGAAGGCAATTCTAGAGAAGGAGAAGAAACCAGCCACTTTGACGGAAGCCCAAATTGAAGAAATTGATGAAAAAGCTTTTACTGCCATTCAGTTATGCTTGTCAAATGAGATTCTGCGAGAAGTCATTCATAAAAAGACTGCCGTAGATTTGTGGAAAAAAGCTTGAATCACTTTTTAAGAAGAAAAGCCTCACCAGCAAGCTTGTTGTAAAGCACCGGATGCACATACTCACTATAGCAGAAGGTACACCATTAAAATCACATCTTGATCAGTTTACATCCATTTTGATGGACTTGGAAAATATGGATGTTAAATATGATGGAGAAAATTTAGCTCTCATGTTACTCTGTTCTTTACCTCCCTCTTATAATCATTTTAAAGATTCTTTAATTCTCAATAAATAAACTCTTTCTGTAGAGGAGGTAAAAGAGGCTCTTTTTGCAAAGGAGCTTATGGATAAGGAGTTTGTTCATAACACCTACCAGAACCCAATAGACCGTGTACTAGTTTGTAGAGGTGCTAGTGGGAGAGATTCTAGTAGCTGTTCCAGGCATAAAAAGTTGACCTGTAATTATTGTAAAAAGAAAGGGTATATTAAGGTTGATTGTTTTAAGTTGAAAAATAAACAATAGCATAAGGAGGAATCCGATGAAGCCAATTTTATAGGAAATAAGTCTGGAGGTGAATTTTTAAGACTGAAAAAAAAAATACTGGCATTGGTTCAGTCAAATAAAAAAAATTATGTCTATGAATTTCATCTCTTTGTCCACTTTGGATATTGGTGGATTTAATTTTATTGTTAGTGACATGATTTTTTTTTGGTGCCATATTTGTGATGTCAACTCGTCAAGTCGGCTGTTTATATGAGCTTTAGAAATTCTGTCATTACAAGTGCAACTGCTACATCTTTTATGGTAAATTCAAAAGCATTTCATGCTAATGGTGTTTGGGGTATCAACTGTTAATGTAGTATTTTTGACGGTAAATACTACATGTAGTTGATTTGATATTTTTGTGTCTACACCATTTTAAAATTTTGTGTTAGCTGTATTGGATTTAGAAAAGGATTTGTCATTAAGGAGGAGTTTTGTGAATTTTTCAAAATTCAAATTAGGGAGGAGAATTGTTATTTTTTAATTTGAATTTAAAAAAAAAGGAAAAACCAAATTTAATTCGGTGGCACATGCCACCGAAATAGGCAGCCACAAAATTTGAAAATGAGCAAGAAGTTGGCCAAATTTATTTGGCTTTCTTTCAACTTACGTATATATATATATATATATATATACTAGTTTGTCCTCGTCAAACGCGTTGCGTGTGAAATATTTTTATTTAATTTTAAAATTTAAAGTATAATTAATTTTTTTATTTGTTAACATATGCATATTATTACGTATATATTAAACAAAAAAATATTTAGGTATTTTCAATATTTAAATGGCCACGACTTCTTTATCCCTATGATTTCCAAACACCCATGGTTTCTTTATAAAAGTTATAGATCTTGATTTTCTCTTGAATTTAGGCTTTTTAATCACTCAATTTTAAGTTTTATAGCTTAAGTTATGCCCCATCAAATATCTGCACTTTCGAGCTGCGAATTTCACATGAAAAATCCAAATTTCATACGAAAATTCAATGTAAACACGAATTCAATTTAAATAAACTAATTAATCAATAATTCTACTCTAATAATAATATAAATTGATTACTAAATAAACATTAAATAATTAGTTGGTGGCTATAGAAAAAAAACACCCAAACTAATAAAAAAATGAAGAATTCATGTTTAAAAAAATAAAAACAATTTATATACCTTTTTAAGTTCAGGTCTTC
>CANYLF014740864.1:0-14099 GCA_948193215.1 Bocquillonia castaneifolia
CTATTCTCGACGGAGATTAGTCTGGTCAACCGTAAAAGGGGGACTGGGATACTCTGACCAGGGATTATACCTATAAAAAAAATAAAATACATGGATTAATTTTTATGTAAATGTTAATTAAATATATATAGATATTAATTACTAATTATACATAATTAATAATTATATAATTCTATTAATCTCTAATTATATAGAATTAACAACACATATTGATTAATTATGTATATAATTAATAATGAAATATATATATATATTTATTCATTAATAATTATATATAATTAATAAAATTATAAATCACTGATTATATGTAACCAAAAAAAATATTATTGGATATTATGTAATTACTAATTAAATATATTTATTAATGAATAATTATATATTTGTAATTAAAAATATATATTATTAATTATTATGCAATTATTAATATTTAAATATAGCTATTAATTACTTATTATACATAACTAAAAATTATTTAATTATATTAATCAGTAATTATATATAATTAACAAAACATATTTATTAATTATATTTGTAATTAATAATCAATATATTTATTAATTACTAATTATATGTAATTGATAATTATATTTATATAATTAACAAAGATGCTAGGGCGAAAGCCTGCTAGGGTGAAAACCTCCAAAAATGGGGGAAGTCTAAGCAAAAGTTAAGGCAAAAGAGAGAAGAAAGTGAGATAGCAGTAATGCCATTTTGTAATTATTAAAGTACGTTTCTGTGCTAATATTAATAAAATAAATTTTGCAATAGAAAATTGTCAAATCTACTTATGATGTCTGATTCTATGTTTGCATAACTAAAAAGCTAAAACATTGCATAAATAAAGGAAATGATTATGAGACTTATTTTTCCTATTTCTTTTTCTTCCTTTTGTCTTGCATCATGTCTTCAAAATTTGCATCCAGTTTTGCTCTTGCATCATCTCTTTCCCTTTTTCCTACATTCTTGCTACTTATAGCCATTAGCATATCACCTCTTTCCCTCAGCTCCTCTCCAGGAAGATCAGCCTGCATGCCAAGCCAAGACTGGTAATCTTCATGTATTTCATCCTAAAATAAAGTCCAAGTTCTATAAGAAGAATTTACACTCGCCAAAGCTACCCAAGCCTTGTACTGATCATCTATGGTGATACTCTGGGTGAAGCTCAAGTTTCTCTGAATGGTTCGGCCAGCCCAACGATCTTGGATGTCTCTCAAAAAATAAGCAGTAACGGCATAAGGCGCAAAGATGGGAATAGCACTTGGAATCCTCTACACCATTCCATACTATCTACATACCCTAGCTGGACAGTAAAAGGTCACCGTTCCAAAACTAGCAACTGGAACACAGTGGTCTACATAACCAATAGTCATAAAAGAAAGATTCCACCTTGGACAGTTCCACTAGATTTGATCCTTACTCCTAGAAGAAAAGAAGTTAGTCCAGCCACCAGTCTCTCGTAAAGTAGCACGTTGAACTCCAGACAAAGCATGTCTCCTAGACTGCCATTGATGCGGTTTGTAAGTTCTGGGAATAACTGGGGGCATCCTAACAGCCAATTTCTCCATAAGCCAGATTTGAAGATGGTTCACAAACTCAGATGAAGCCTTGACAGAAAACTGGGAAATAGTGAACACTAAAACAGACACACTTCAGAGAATGGTTGATAGTTTCTTGCAAAATTACGTGGTCTTAGGAGAATTCTATACACGACATTTCTTGCATTCATTATAGGGAAAGCATAAATAAACAATGCATACATACTGTATCTATATGCAAACATTCATAACATGTAGGTTCAAGTACCAGGATTACAAATCCTATAAAGTCCAAAAAAGTCAATAAATAGAAAATGAAAGAGTGGACTATTCAGCATAGTACTCATCATCCTCCTCCTCCTCCTCCTCAGCTTCATCATCATCCTCCTCCTCAACATCATCATCAGTGCCCTCAATATCATCTTGAGGTGCCTTTAGCTGTCTAACATCATCTTAAGGAGGCTCCTAATCATCTTTAGCATCCTCCTAGTCATCAGCATCCTCATCATTCTGTGTAGCCTCAAAATCTGCAAGACGACTCATCAGATCAGCATTTACCCTATAGGCTAAAGCGTAGGCCTCTCTCCAAGCATCACAACACTCAATAGTGTATGCCTTGCTAGCTTGATATAGAGAAACAAGAAGAGCCACCTCATGTATAGGAACTTGGAATTCAATGGGTCAATTTTGGAAACGAGATAACAAAATCAAAAGGTAAAAAAGGGGAAGACTTACATGAGTGCATCCCCTGGTGAAAGCATAAAAGAGCCAGCTGGCTGTAGAGTATGCTCAACAATGCCAAAATGAGATCTATGCATGACTGTCGAGCTAGGAAACTCTGTAATATGGCCAGGGATGAAGCAACCATCATCATCTGGAGCATGTCCTTGCACTAGATGAGCTGCACGTGGCCTGGGGGCATCTAGCTCATGAAATGATCGCCCAAGATTTCTAGTACTGGAACTGGGAATATCACTAGCCTGAGAACATGCTCGAGGGTGAGGTCTAGTAGGAACCTCGGCTGCTAGCTCCTCGGTATCATCAGCATCATCATCAAAATCATCACAATCAAGGAAAGTGACGATGCCCATCTGAATCTATATGGTAACAATCAAAGTCAAAGATCGGGAAATCCATTGAAAGGAAAAGCTAAGTAACCTTACTTTTGAAAGCATCATGTAAGACATAGGAAGTGCCGGAAGACATTGTTATCTAAGGAACTTCTGATAATCCTTAGCCCGGGTAATGGAAGCTGAACACTCAAAACCATCAAGAGCATTGTCCAAAAAGTCTCCGGTCAAGTCATGACCCTAGAACATGTCTAGAGGAGGATCAAAAGGCTATCTACAGAACCTTGTAGCATATTGAAGATGAGTCCTCTCTCCAAGGAACCACATCCTCATTCCAGGTCCTTTCAAGAGAACCCTCATGCCATCTTTCTCCATAGTGGCCACAACATAAGGAAGGTATCTCTCAACAGGACCAAGCCATCCTCTATCAAGCTGTAAAACACTAGAAAAACAAGGTAAGTCTCTAACACACTTTCAATTCAGTTTAAACTAACAAAGTTATCGTTGTAGTTGTACCCCGTCAACAGTAAGTGAGTTAAGATACTCGCAATGGTGATGAACTAAAATGCATGAATAGACATGTGATGCAAACCCCACAGTTGAAGAATAGGGAATGTATTGGGGCGATGTATAGGCAGATACTGGCATAGAAAACCCATCTCGATGGCCCAGACCTGTAAAATAAAAGATAAAGTCAGAAGCATGCAAGCAAAGAAAGAAAGCCATGAAAGCAAGAAACAACTTACATGAGTAGCATGCCAGAAGCCATAAAATTTAGCTCCACCATGCACAATCTTGTCCATACATAGATACAGATAGGACAAAGCAGGATAGCCCTAGTCATACCTGCTCATTTGATCAAAGTCTTGAAGGATCAGAACAAAATGTAGAGGGATGGTGGTATTGGTATCACAGAACAGGGTGCTACCAAGTAGATACAAGATAAAGACACGCGCCATCTGGTCAAACCTCCAGTTTAAACTAGGCTAATAGCTCTGCAAGTGTCTACCCAAAGCATCAACATAGAGCTTCTTCGAGCTCTTCCTACCAGGAACCATCCCCAGCATTAGGAGGATATACTCATTTTGTACCAGCTCGTCTATGAAGTAGATCCCTCAATTAAAGAAAATTCTCTAACCAGCACATGCCAATCCAGTAATGGCAAAAAAAGGAAGCAGAAGATAGTGTACATTCCTCGCATGGTAACTGGAATGTGTGGGTGGTATCAAACCATCTCTCCATAAGCTCTTGCATTGCATGGCGATCACAATGAGGATTATCTAAATCCCCTGCACCATCAGGAACAGCAGAAAGGAAGGGTCCAAATCCAGCCTGAGTAACCAGAGTCTGAACCTCTACAGGCATCTGTCTCCAAACATTATGAACCTTTTGGAAATTCCCATTGAAGGTAAAAGAAGATGCAACACCCTACAAAGAAGTAATACAAGTATATACCTAACTCAATCATCTTATATACATGTTTTTCTAACTCAAATGGCCAAGAAACCCTAGTTCATGCATAAATTCGTCATGCATCATACATATTACTATAAGTTTTGCAACATAGAACATCTAAACATGCATCAAAAGTCCACATTCAAGTCAAAAACTGCCCTACACACCCAAAGGAGTGGGTTCACCCTCAACGCAACTCCTATAAATGGCATTGGTGGTGAACGCCACTCATAAGAGTGGCGTTAGGGGTGTGCTAGTGGCATTTGCCACTGTAATTTCCTGTAATTGCAGAATAGACAAAGCCTAGATGTTTCATGAGCAAGATAAGGAGTTTTAGGGCTTACTTGGTCTCTCACAAGGCTAGAAATGTGGAGGCATTGAAAAGTGGAGAGATTCCTCCTTCTCTTGGAATTCCTCCATTAAAAGCTCTTTGGACTTCCCCACGATTGAGAAAGATGCTTACATGGTCCCAGGGTGGTTCCAGAGCATGATCGTCTGCCATTTTCGCTTCTTGTTTGAAGAAATTTGGTAAAGAAATGAAGAAATGAGAGAAGAAGTTCTAAAACCCTAAGGAAATTGAATGAGAGGGCTGATGCCTATTGAGAGAGTTTATACCCTATTTGGAAAATTACCGATTTGATCCTCAGAAGTTTTATTATAAATAAGGACAAAGGTTTCAATGCAACTAGGTCTAGAATTCAAAATTAAGGTTATAGAGGCTCAATTTAGCTCAAATTGTGAGTAAATCATTGAAAAGTGTTAAAGATAATAGAGGAATTATAGATAAAGCATCTATAATTGATAGAGGAAATTATAAAATGACAGAAAGTCCAGAAAGTTACAAAAAATTCTTAATCACTCTGCCACATTGATTAATGAAGAATTTGTGGGCGTTTGACTTCAGAAGACTTTCAGAATTCTCAAGAATTACTAAACCTTTCTTTGAAAATGAAGCTAAGTACGCTTTTCCCAGTGTGAGTTACAACTGGATATTCTCAAAAAAATCGACAGCTTGATTCCCCAGTGCGAGTCATAATCAAAATTCTCCATGGAGAGTGTGTTCTCAAAAATCCCAGTCAAGTTTGGAAGATTTAACAAGATTCAAGTATAAAGCTGAGTTGAAGACTGATAATGTTGGATACTAGTCTTTGCTAAACGCTGGTGCTAGACGCATTAATTTGCTAATACGCATTTGCTAAACGTGAAATAAAGGCTAAATGCAAAAGGAGGATTGCCTTCAACCATGAAGATAGCTTCAGAGGATTATCCAAAGAAGTTAGAGGATTACGCTCAACCATGAAGATAACTTCAGAGGATTGACCAAAGAAGTTAGAGCATTGCCCTCAACCATGAAGATAGCTTCGGAGGACTGCCCAAAAAAGTTAGAAGATTGCCCTCAACCATCAAGATGACTTCGGAGGATTGCCCAAGGATTGCCCAATGAAGTTAGAGGATTGCCCTTGACCATGAGGTTAATTTCAGAGGATTTCCCGATGAAGTTAATTTCAGAGGATTTCCCTCATATCACTACCCTTGGAGGAAGCATATTTCCAATTATGTGTTACCCATGGAGTCAAACCGAGGCAGCCGAGGTCTGAGGTAAGATTCCGCACTCTAGAGCTGAGGTACGTATTTCTTTTCCAAAAATTATATGGTTAATGCTTTGTCATCATTTTGCATATTATTGGTTAATATTCCAAACCTCTGACATAGTGAGGGCAAACTATAGACACCTAATTTTTGGATGCAGGAATGGGGAAGTGGCTCGGAGTTCCCAATGATGATCACTTATGCTCACAAGGTGTAAGTAGAGTGATATGGCTTTCATTTTGATCATGTGATGTTTCGAAATGGATTTCAGATTTGAAAGTGCATTATTTTGAGCCAGAAAATCATTTTGAAATAAAATCGTGCATTGTTTTCTTCATATCTTTTCATACGAGCCTTAAAATGGCCTGAAACATATCTTTCAATTAAATTGGGCCATTCTGCACATTTTTGTCCCTAATACAATTTTTCTAATTCTGACGTTTAGGGCTCCAAAATGGGCTTAGAACATCTACTGCCATGTTTTTTTTATAAGGTGTGTTGTATTAAAGAGACCAAAAAGGTCAAAAAGACTTACAAGGTAAAGAAGGATGATGGAGTACAAATAATAGAGTCTACTGAAAGTGAAAAAGCGGGGAATTTACAGTGCAACAAATAGGCAGCTAAGTACAAACTAGAGTAAAAAATGTCCCTCTGATGGTCTTGACCATTAAAGATACGTTTATTTCTCCATTTCTAGATCTCCCAAACAAGTGTCATCCATAAGGAGTTAAGAAAAGATTGCTAATGGTTGCCCGTTCCTAGAGAACACCAAAGAGAAAAAAAATCTTGGGTTGAAAATGGCATGACCATACTAACATTTAGCCAGTGAAATAATTCATTCCGAATTGATCTTGCAGTATTACAGTGAAGAAGAACATGTTCTTGAGATTCACGCTCAGCATAAAAAGAACAAGAGTAATTGTTAAGGGGCATTCTCAAAGTGTAAATAAGAAACTCACGAGCTGGAAGCTTTGAATGTAATGCAATCTAGTCGCTAAATTTGATCTTAGGCAAGCATATTGAAGTCCAACAAAGTTTGAATAAAGCAGAAGGGCTATGCTTGGAGTCCATGTAAGAGGACACATAGGACTTGACTGTGTAGACAGTAAAAGTATCCTTTTCCCAAACCAGTCTGTCTGGTGATGCAGTTCTAGGGTGTGCCATAACGATCAACTTCATCTCGTTGACCTGCTCTATGTGACCCAGACATAAACGTCGAGACTAGAATGGTCTAGCTGTACCAGAGATCAGCAGTAGAGAATGGGCAGTAGCGACAGTCATTGAAGAGTCTGCAGCTAGATTAAAAAGAGTGGTAAACAACTCAGAGAAGGGGGCAGAATTATGAATCCAGGGGTCGTGCCAGAATTGGAAAAGTTCTCCATCACCAAAGATGGGTTTGCAGGAATTTATGAAAAAGATCCCAGAAATCAAAATGCTCGTAACAAACCTGAGAGATTCCTTTCCATAAATGGGATAGCTGATTATGGTTGGCTGAAACAATATCCCTCCATGAGGAAAAACCATTAGAAGACATAGAAACTTGATGCCACAAGGAATTAGAATCAGAATTCACCACCTTCCAAAACCATTTTAATAATAGACTGGCACTGTGAAGAGGTAGGGGGCCGATTCCTAAACCCCCACACTTTAAAGGCCTGCAAATATTCTCCCATGATACTTTACAAAAAGAATGATCATTTGGAGACCTTTTCCAAAGAAAATTTCTCAAACAGCTCTCAATCTTATGGCAAATAGAGACTAGTATTTTAAATAGAGACATCAAATAAATTGGGAGATTGTAGAGGATAGATTTTATTAGCACCAACCCGCCAGCATAAGACAAACATGATCCCTTCTAAAGAGCAAGTTTAGAGTGAAAGTTACAAATTAAGTAGTCCCAATCTCTCAAGGTAAGACTTTTTCTTGACAAAGGCATTCCAAGGTAGGAAATGGGTAGTGATTCTATTTTGCAGTTAATGAATGCCGCACATTCCTCCATAAAATTGCTCTGAACTTCAAGACCCACCAGAGAGCTTTTATCAAAATTAATTTTCAATCCTGAGATTAGCTTAAAACATTTCAGTAAATGGACATAGCCATGCACTATTTCCTTTTCAGTGGGGAAGAAGCACAACTTGTCATCTATAAATTGTAACACAGAGATAGGATGAAAGTCATTGGAAAACCGAAAACCATTAATAGTGCCATCAACAATAGCTTTATTCATAATCTGTTTCAATCCCTCCATAACTATTACAAAAAGGAAAGGAGATATTGGGTCTCCTTGTTTGACCCCCTTATGAAGATCAATATGAGTTTGGCTGCCCTTTTAACGAGAAATTTGGTAGAAGACCCTCTCCAGCAATTGACCACCTAATTAATCCATGTTTCTGAAAATCCCATCCTATGTATCACCATAGTCATATAATGCCAAGATACTGTATCAAAAGCTTTATGGAAATCCAACTTTAAGAGAAAAGTTGGTTTCCTAGTAGAGTGGATATGGTGAACCAGTTCAGATGCAATGAATGAGCAATCATGAATACTTTTGCCCTTAATAAAAGAAAATTGAGAGTGGGAAATAGTAGAAGGTAGAACTCTTCTCAATCTGAAGGATAAAAGCTTTGAGGGGATTTTATAAAATCCATGAATCAATGAAATGGGCCTGAAGTTTCTCATAGTAGAAGTCCCAACGACCTTAGGGATGAGAACTGTGTATGACTGTTTCAGAATATTCGAAAGGGTTCCATATGTATGGAAATCAAGCATCGCTCTCATAATATCTAGTTTCATGAAGCTCCAAGCTCTCTTTTAAAAGTAGAAGTTGAAACCGTCCAGCCCTGGTGCTTTATTAGAAGCACAAGATTTAACTACTTTCCACACTTCCTCCTATGAAATTGGAGCAATAAGGGCTGTGTTGTAGTCGTCAGAGACTGTATTAAAGGGAAAACCTTCCAAACTAAAAGGATAATCTGGAGAAGCAGAGAAAAGAGAAGTATAGTAGTCCAGAACAGCATTATGAATACTCAAAGGATCCTCATGAGTTCCCGATTCATCCTTAATCTTTGTAATCCTGTTATTCCTAAAATGAGAGGAAGCAACTCTGTGAAAGAAGGAGGTGTTATTATCCCCTAGAAGAGTCCATCTTATTCTGGATTTCTGATGCCACATTGACTCTTTGTGTTTCTTTAAGGATAACAGCTTTGTTTTAAGTAGCCCAACTTCTTCTTTTTGAGACTGACCAAGAGGCCGGGCTATTGAGCTGTCAGTTAGAGTCAGAATTTAAGATCAAGGCATTGGATTTGTCTCTCCACATCTCCAAAAACTTCTTTATTCTAGGAGCTAATTGTCCTATGAAGAGAATTCAGTTTAATTGCTAAATAGGCATTTTAATTAGAATTATTGATAGCCTGCCAAGAAGAAGACACAAAATCAGAAAATATGTCATCCTTCCACCAAGTATTCAATGACCGAAATGGACGACTGCCCTAGTTGAGATTTAGAGAAGACTTGAAAATAAAAGGAAAATGATTAGAAAGAGTCGAATCCACTGTGGTGACTGACTGAAATGGCCATAGAGATGATAAAGAATTAAAAGTCTGTCAATTCTGGAGAAAGAATTAAAATTATGCCAGGTGTAGCTACAACCATATAGAGGAAGATCCTGGAGGTCAATTGAATTCACAAAGTCTCTGAAATCCATAATTGAAGGGGTAACACTGCATTTGACCTTTTTGATAGGTCTAAGACTTCATTAAAATCACCCACCGGCATTAGATGATCTCAGCCTTGAATAACAGGATGAAGAGCAACCCATAAAAGGGCACGGTCGGATTCATCAATGGGAGCATAAATGGAGACAACATAGAATTGAACCTCATGAGAGATCATATTACAAAGAATCCAATTAGATGATTGAGTAGTGAGAGCACTAGACATTTTCTTAGTATTCCAAGATATAACTATTCCCCCAGATCTGCCAACGGAAGGAACATGAAGAAAATCATAATCCAGGTGCAACCAAAAACCACGAAGGGAGGAAGAAACAATATCTGATCTCTTGGTTTCAATAAGAATGAAAAAGGACAATACGTGTTTAGCAACTAAGGACCTCAAAAAATATTTTTTTACGTGATTGTATAGACCACCCCTGATATTCCAACAAGCATAATTAATTGACATAATAAACAAATAAAGAACTTGGCAAGCCCGAGGATAGCAGGCTTAGACTGTCGTGATGTTGCCTTGTAGACCATTAGATATAGTGAGTTTGTCCTTTGCAGAAAAGAGACCCACTTGAAGACCCATTCTCCACGTTTCATCCACTTCTGAGACTAGTGGTATTGTGACTGATGGATGTTGAGCTCTATAAAAGATGTTCATATTGCCTATGTCGATACTGGTTTCATTGGAAACAGATTCCACTCTTGCTCCTAGAGCACTCCGAGGCAGGATGGTCCGAACACGGGGTCTTTGACCCGAGGTATTGTTATATAGGTTACTAGGAGAATATATCTATGGTTCCTGAATTGATGCATTTAAATTCCTTGACAATAACTGGTCAGGAGACACTAAAGTTGCATGTGCTTGCATGTGAGTTTGGGATGGTCCAGTAACAATTGGTGGTGCCACATCTGGTTCTGACTCTCCATTTGATGTTGTCTCCATAAAGTTACCAATACTAAATGGAACGATAGATAAATCTCTTTGGTAATAATTTTTATTAAGAGAATGTGTGTCTAGTTCTTGCATTGGTGCATGCAAATTCCTCAATAGTGACTGGTCAAAAGTCACTGAAGTTGCATGTGCTTGCATGTGAGTTTGGGTTGGTCCAGCAACAATTGGTGGTGCCACTTCTAGTTTAGACTCCATCTGATGTTGTCTCCATGAAGTTACCAAAACTAAATGGCATGCCTGATTCCATAGCATGAATCACCAGGTCAGAATCATTAACCAATACCTTAAGCTGTTCATCGATATGTCCACCAGCTGTGGATACTAGCATGGACACCACATCTAGTCTTCGTAGAAGGGTGAAATCTTCATGTATTCCAATGAATTTCCTAAATGTACGAGCAATGAATTCCACGAAGTTAGTAGTCATAAGAGATGGTAGGATCCAAAAGATGTCAACCCATTTCAATCTCTCATTTGGAGTAGGGGAACCATCCATGGAGTTGGGAAATTGATCAAGGTTTTGATGTCCTTCAATGTAACCACATAGGAGGTATCAAACCAATCTGGAGTTGAAAGAGTCCCAATAAATTGAACTTCCTTAATCACTGGGCTACCTGGCGGAAATACTATAACCGAAGCATTTGATCGACTATACCTTAGCGAAGGATTAAAGGAAGATGATTGTTGTGTATTAAAAGGTATCTTAGGGCGATCATTGTTTGATATTTTTTGTATTGTGGGTTTGCCTGGAAACCTAGCTGGGAATGCCCTGATTCTCCTAGAGCCAATTGTGATGCGATTGATCCTAGTAATCACAGATTTCATGCTTAGATCCTGGTGCAGTCGTATGAAACTGAAAGGCTGATTCCTGGCATTCCTTTTCCATAATGAAACAAGGCCATGCACATCATTTTGAAGGAAAATTTTCTTAAGGTCGATGACACGCCAGCCAACAGGATATCCTTCAAAATAGACAACATGCTGATCAGAGGGGGGTAGGGGATCATCGAAGCCAGTGGGGCGGCGGTGAAGGTGAGGTGGATGGTGGTTTTTGGGTGGAGGTTGGGGGTGGGAACGAGAGGTTTGGGGTGACATTATTGGGGGTTGCCTTCACTATTTGTGGTTGAATATATGCTGCCATGTTAATGGGCTTAGTGTGATGTTTGGGCCTAGATTGTGGTTTTAAAGATTGGAATGGGCTTCATAGTTCATTCAAATCTTATGGGCTGGCTTCTTAAGTAATTAATTAAGCTGTTTTAGGCTAAAGGTTAGTTGAGAGCCCAAGTCCATTTCCCTTTAAAGCTTATAGGAGGATTGATTTTAATTTAATTTCAAAATGCAACTGAACGTGATTTATGTCAATATTTGATTTCAAATTTCAAACAATGAACAGAAGATTTGATTGAATCAATCTCTATTTCAAAATTCAAACCTTTCTACTTAAGAATTAAGCAAAGCATCAGAGTCACTGCATATAAAAGGCACACTCATTTTCTTCTACAGGGTGATTTTTTTTGAGAGGTTGGCAATTTTGGAGAGAGTTTACTGGTTTTACACAATTGAGAGAAAAAGCTTCTGTAAGTGTTTTAAGAGAAAGAAAATAGAAAAAAAATAAAAGAAATAGTACCTAATTAACAAAGAAAAGCCAATCAACTCCAACACTGAGGGAAATCAAGCCTTCCTGTAGTCAAATTCAATTCATTACTTAAGTTGAATTGCTGCCTGTTGGATCTGGAATTCTACAAATCTTCACTCTAAGTGCCCTAGATCCTTTTTATAGTTAATTTTTTTATTGTTTTCATGAAATTATTGTGATTTCCATTTATCATATGCATTGAAATATCCATCTGCTCAATTTTGCAGTCAAAATTGTTTTGAACGTACGTACTGCATCTTTTGCATTTTTCATTTGATTTTTGTTTTTAATGATTCTTAGCATGTTTAAATGTTAGATTTATTCAATTAAAGTGTTTTAATGCATGATTGTATAGTTATTAATGATTGTTTTTCAATTCTACCTGTTTTACTGCACAATACATGATTTTTTAGATTTCTTATTTTTTTAATGATTATGATTCTGAAAGTAATTTTAATTTATGTTTTATGTTGTTTCTAATCAATTCTAACATGTTTTAATAAAATTCAAAAGCATGTGAGTTGATTCAATTATTTTCTAAAAATCACAATGGTCTGCACATTCATTCCAATTTCAATTGAAATCCATTGTAGATTCTTTAAAATGCTATGATTTGATGTTTTATTGTTTTGAAACGTGTTTTTATGGTATTTAAATGATTTCTAAAATGATTTTGTGCATTATAATTGATTTCAGTAGATTTCGATAAAAGCTAGTATGTTGTGTGTTACTACATTTGACGTATGTTTACTGTAAGTTTATGGAATGTTGTATATAGCTGATTTACATGTTTTAATTTTTGTTTTCAATGTTTTGGAGTTGTTTTAAGTTGTCTCTGATTGTTTAAATATGATTTAAATGGTTTGAGAGCTTGTTTCATAGTTTTCATAAGATTATGCATTGTATGCTTACTGTGAATGTCAATTTCATGCCATGTGATGTTTAGATGCATGCTAGGTTGGGTTGTGCCATATAGACACTTATTTTAGGTTGTTTGCATCATGCATTGATGGTTTGGTTGAGTTTTCCATCAATTTTTAAGGTTTGGTAAGCCCAAAAATTGGATTTTTCTGCATTTTCTATCATTCCTTATGCATGTCTGTGGCAACGCCACTGTTTGGGGTGGGTAGAGCCAGAACACCACTCCTAAGAGTGGCGTTGTGTGTCTTTAGTAGCAAAGAGTGGTGTTGCTTCCTGTGAAGGTTCCCCCAGTGCTCAGCAACTTCTGTACATAAAAATTTCACTTGGAATGTAGCTAAAAGGTAAGTAATCTAACCTTCTTTGGTAAGAAATAGGCAAAATATGAATGAAATGAACCTAATAAAGCTATTTGGTAATCATTAGGTTAAAGTGGTAGCAACCTAGGTTGTTTGATGTATTTGTGGTATATGCTCTAACCCTTTGCATGTAATTTGGACTAATTTAGGTTTGGTAATGTAAAATCGATCCTTGTTTTTATAGAAACTCACTTATGGATGCTTTATATGTTGTAAAATGTAAGAATGTATAGTTGTGTGTTTTACTTGCTTTAAGTAGCGGAAATGAAGGTAGTTATAATCCTATGAGTTGCTTGTAAAGAATCGCGCCTTAAGAATGCATAAGGCTGATCTTGGAATCTCTGTGTCTTTTTGGTGTCTTATGCATTCTTAAGGGAATCGAGACGCTCACCAATTTCTTTTCTCGATGCCTATTCGGGTGGCGACTCACACTATTAGCTACCGTATGCTGAATGCACAGTGCCGCAGTCATCGCGTGACATGTATCACAGAGGTATCCCCTCTTTATCCATAATGAGGCTATCAATGATGAAAGTTGGTCCTTGCTATGCAAGAAGACCTCAAGCAATTTTAAAGGAATAGGGTATGGAACTTAGTTCCAAGACCTAAGCATCATCTTATTATTGGAACTAAGTGGGTGTTTAAAAATAAACTCGATGAGCAAGGTGCCATTACTAGGAACAAGGTTAGGCTTATGGCTAAGGGCTATAATGTAACAGCCATAATTAATTATTAATTAATTATGCATCTAAATATGTTAAATCATTTCATTAAGTATGTCTTTGGCATCATATATAATGTGTAATACATTGCATAATATATGGTAGAATATATTGTGTGTAATAAGGTTTGTGGGAGT
>CANYLF014742815.1:0-11239 GCA_948193215.1 Bocquillonia castaneifolia
TTAATATACTCAAAATTAATCAATTAAATACTTACAACTTGTAGAATCTCCTTAAGCTAGTAAGCTTTCCTCCTCAAACTCCTTCCTTGGAACTCCCCTTAGCACCAAATACCATTCAAACAAATAATTCAATGTTAAATCCATGTCCAAACATGAAATTACTCCCCAATATACTCCCCCATATACATTATTTACATAATTATGCAATTCTAACCAAAAACCCCTAAATTCTACATAAACCCTAGAATAATAATCAACCAATTACTTACCTTATACATCTTCTAACCCTCAATTACTTTATTTGCTAGTCAAATCTCCCATCTTTTCTTATATTCTCCAACCCAACGCTCACAATCTCCATTAATGGAGGTTCCCACAAGAAAAGGAAAAGAAGAAGAAGAGAGGAAGAAGAAGAGGGGTGGAGTGGTGGATTTGGTGTAGAGATTATCCACTAACAAAATATATTATTATTATTATTATTATTATTATTATTAATTAAAGAAGAATTTGCCATCTTGCTCCCTCATAGTTTGACACTTGTCATTTTTTTTTATTATATAAGGCAAGACACTTGTCTTCATCCTACACTCCCTACATATTCCTATTGCACCCCTCAAATTAAATACTATCATTCAATTAATCATTACACTTATTTCTATTTCAAATAGCTCCCTCAACTTTTCTTACAATCTAGTCCCTATTTCACACAAATATACTTAATGATACACAATTAATAGAAATGAACCACCAAGAGATAACTCTTTAAACAATCAAACACTACCATATAGTCACCTCCAACTATTATTTCTTTCAATCACACTCCTCCTACTAATAATCACCAATGAATCAACCTCAATTAACAAAACTAAACATTCTAATGATGCCAATACTTAATGAAATGATTTAACATACTTAAATGCATAATTAATTGTCAATTAATTATGGCCGTTACAATGCCTCATAGACCGAGGTTTTTAAAATTAAATTCTTTAACTCTCACCAGCTCCTGGAGCTTTTCCATCTTCTTAGTCAAGGCATTGATAACCTTAAGCTCAGGCCTCTTTTCAGAGTCATCCTCTTCCTCACTAGTGCAATTCTGGTCATCATTCCTACGGTCATCTCGATCTTTCAAGGCTTTCTTGATTTCATTCTCAACCATCTCTTGTAGAGCTTTCATAAGGTCATCATTCAGTCCGGCCATCGTGCCTAGGGGAGTTGGAGCTTCAGAAGTGTATTGTGGTGTGCTTCGAATAAGGGGTCTAGCTTATCTTACCTAAGGAGTACTAGAAGGTTCTATATTGCTACAAAATAAGGGGTTAGCATGCCATGACATGCGTATGCAAAGATGCATGAATGCAAGCATCACAAGGGGACACAAGTAGCAAACGTTAGTCAAACACACATACTACCAAGTGGTAGACCTTCCAACCTTATTTCTCCCACACACGTATCCGTTTGGCAAGTCAAGATTCCTAGGAATTGGCTTGGGTAATCACATTAATAGGGGATGCTATTGCCGACGTAGCATGCACGTTTGCAAACAAAAGAGGGTCTCAACATACAAACCAAATAATAAGTTATTGTTATGTCCCTATCCCATGTCTTTGCTCTCGATAAGTCCTTGATGTTTCCTATGCTCTAGGGTTGTTTTAGCATCTGTCAAGTACAATTAGACCAACACACCAACATCCCTTTTACACGGGCAGTAATCAAAGTCACTATTCTCAAACCCTAACTGATCCTATGATGTAGGGCCGCACTAGCCATGTACATTTAAGCTAACACTTGAGACCCCTGTAGGCAACAATCAGAGGTCTGATTCAAGGGTAATAACACTATACCAGGTCAATACAATGGCTTCATGGCATCACATAACAAAGCAATCATTTGGTAAGTCCTAGAGGAAGTTGCTACGGTCATTACATGGCTTTGGTCGGGTTTGACTAAAAGAAGGTTCCCATAGAAGGCGAACTCCCATTAACCATCTCCCTTTTTCAAAAAAGATTCAAGCGACGGTAAGACATTTAGCTTTGAATTTCCCATTAACTATCACTCATTAACCATAACTAAGATGGTGAGAAATAGTAGGAGAATTCCAACTATGAGTTGTAGTCACTGGTTTCACCTCCTATGAAGAACTCTTGTAAATCATAGGCAACTTAACCAATGGTACCCGTGATGTAGGGTGTTTTAATGCAAGAATGAATGTAAAGAAATTGGAGTTTAGTACAACAAAAAGAGTATTGGTAATCACTTGAATCATAAGTCTATCTGATAAAGGTCCCCATTGGAGTTGCCAAACTGCAAACAAGGAGGTTTTGCCTCAAAGCCTGAGCCATGACTAGCAACTAGGGCATTGTGTGTTCAGCTACTAGGTTGAAGTGGTAGTCGCCACCCGAACTGGCATCAGGAATATCTTACAAGGTGTACACCCTGATTCCTGTCATGAATATGGAAGGTGCATTGACCCAAGAGATTCAAGGATCGAACTTACCAATTCCAGAGCGTGATTCTTTACCCAATACTCCTAGTATTATACTAACCTTCATTCCTTCTAACAAAGCAATAAAACACATAACATATTATAGCCTACCTTTTACATAAATGCATACAATGGTGAGTTTATAATAACAAACATGGATTACTTTTAACATTTACCAGCCATTAATTAGGGTTAATTTATATGCAAAAGTGATAATAAACACATAACAAATTAACACGGTAACACAACCTAGGGTTTCTACTGTTTTAGCCTAAAATGATTACCAAATAAGCATTAATAATTTCATGAATCATAACATCTAAACAATTACCAAAGAAGTTGCAGAAGCTTACCTTATCACTGCATTCCATATGAAATCTACTATACACTTGAAAGTAGACGCATACACTACTGATCCAAGCATAACGGCACAAGGGCAAGCAAAATAGGAACCAACGCCACTTGTGGGATTGGTGTTTAGGCCCAACGGCACTTACCTATAGGCGTTGGTGGCCAACGCCACTCCTGGCAGTGGCATCGGTGGCCAAGGATAACCAAAATGTAAAAATCAACTGAAAAATAGAATTTTTGGGCTTACCAAGCCTCAAAAACAACCAAACAATAATGAAAATGCATAAAATAAACATTAAAACACATCATAATGCATGAAACATGGCAAAACAACCTAGATCTAATCATGACATGATTAAAACACAAAACGACACAATCTTTACATAGAAAACATGCAAAAATTCAAACTTTATGCTTAAAACATGCAAAAGATGCAAACTTTATACATAAAACATTAAAATAACGCAATTTTGCATGTTAATATGCAAAGAAACAAACTTTATAAATCAAAACATGCAAAGATGACAACTTTACACATTAAAACACAAAAAGACACAACCTTTATGAATTGAAACATAAAAGAAACAATTTTTATTTGTTAAAACACAAAAGAAATGATTTTTATGCAATAAGACATGAAAAGAAATAACTTTTATACATTCAAAACACATTCAAGGCCTCAAACCATACAAATCTGAAATAAAACACATAAAAACATGCAAAGGAAGCAACTTTCATCACTTATAATGCATGTACATGGCATTTAATGGCATTTAAAGAAACAAGCATGCATAAACAACATTTAAACATGTTAGATAGAAAATTACAGCAAAGAAAAGTGCATTAAAACATCTTACAAATCATGAAAACATGAAAACATTAAGAAAAACAAAGATTAGAACACTTACGTTGAGAGGACTCGAATTAGAAGTGCTTGAGTACCCTCAGATCTGAATTGAGTCACTTTTTGGTTGCTTTCTAATGATATACAGTTACTGGAATGTTGCTTGAATGGATTGGATGCTTCAAAACACCTTTGAAGGGAAAAAGATGCAAGCTTTAAAAGCTTTTTTACTAAAATAATTGAAAAAGTGAAGTGTTTATGGCTATTAAGTGAACTCAGAATGTTGATATCAGAAATCAAACCCTAAAATTCATGTAAACTGCTCTCCTCCCCCCAAAACCTAGTTTTAGGCTAGCATTTATACCCAAATTAGATTAAAACTTAAGCTAGGGTTACTATCATCACTTTCCTAACGAAATTCAATGACTTGAGCTTAAAGCAAAGGATATTTTGGTAAAAAAAATGGTCTTATTAGGCTTTGGGATGCGTGTATGACTCGTATGGATCATTCCAGGTTGAAACAGGTTAAAACTGGGCCTTTTATACTGAAAATCATAAAACTGCCATTGGGGGCCCAACGCTAGTTTTTATTGTGGCGTTGGGCCCTTTTGGGCCTCCAAACATTGAATTTTGTGAAAACTTATAACTGAGAAAACATGCAGAATGGCCTCAAATATCAACCCTCAAAATTTCAAGATATTTCGATACTTGTAGAGAAAGTTATGATGAAAATCGTATGAAAAATGCACTATTTATGCTTAAAATAGAGGGTTCGGGGAAAACATGCTTTGTAAGTTTAGAAAATAATTTAATTGGGGCTATGTAATCTCTAAACAAGAATTGTCAACTCAATTCATGCTATTTAAAACATGAATGATCATCACTGGGCCTTTGAGGCACTTCCTAATTCCTGCATCCAAAAATTAGGTGATAACATCCAACTCCACTTGGAAAAGTGGTGTTGGCCCCAATTCCACGCACTGAAGTTGCGTTGAGCCTTTTTGGGCCTCCAAACGTCATATTTTGCAAGTATAAAAGAGAAAATGTGCAGAATGGCTTTAATTGTCAACCATAAAAATTTCAAGTCATTCCGATACTCGTAGAGAAAATTATGATGAAAACCGTCTAAAACGTGCACTATTTATGCTTAAAACAAAAGTTTAGGTCAAAACATGCTTTGTAAGCTTAAAAATGATTTGATTACTTCCTAAGCAATCACAAGAAAGCAAAAGACAACTTAATTCATGCTATTAAAACATGAATGATCATCACTGGGCGTCCGAGTCGCTTCCACATTCCTGCATCCAAAAATTTGATGTTAATAGTTTGCCCCCTGCTTTGTCTGAGGTTTGTAGTATTATCCAATAATATGGAAAATGACGGCAAAGCTAAAATAAATAATTTTGAAAGAAATGCATACCTTGACTTTGGTTTGCAAAGTTTAACCTTGGACCTCGGTTGCCTTGGTTTAACTCCACGGGGATTCTGGTCTTTTTGACCCTCCTAACTCGGATATTAGGGTGCTGCTCAAAATAAAGTGTCACCTCGAACCTCAGCTGCCTTGGTTTAACTCGATGGGGAACAATTGGTTTCCTGGTTTAGATATCAGGATAAAGTTCTACCTCAAACCTTAGCTGCCTTGGCTTGATTAAAAATATTTGATCTCTCTAGCTCGGATACCTGATCGAAGCTCTATTTAGGACCTCGGCTGCCTAGATTTCACTCTGGGGGATTGTTTGATTTTTTGACTCGGATATCAGAATGAAACTCCTTCTTAGGACCTCAGCTGCCTAAGTCGTGCTTTAGAGGAATAGGTCTTTCTGACCTTCTTGGCTCGGACACCAGATTAATTGTCTTG
Organism: Bocquillonia castaneifolia; assembly: GCA_948193215.1. Classification (NCBI taxonomy): domain Eukaryota; kingdom Viridiplantae; phylum Streptophyta; class Magnoliopsida; order Malpighiales; family Euphorbiaceae; genus Bocquillonia; species Bocquillonia castaneifolia. The sequence continues at coordinate 5,536 of CANYLF014742815.1, forward strand.
CCTTGGACCTCAGTTGCCTTGGCTCGACTTCAGAGGGATCTACTATGCTCTATTGGTGGTTAGTGATAATATTTGCTCCACTAGGGAATGTCTGCTTTTTGAGACTTAAATTCTAGAAGTTATCTCCATTGAAGATATGGTTTGTCTTTCATAGACTGCCACTGGGGATTAGATTTGTTTTATCAAAGAATGCTCTTAATCATTGTCTTGATAGCCGTCACCAGAATAACTCCTCTAGGGAATAGAACTTGAAAATTTTAGCTTGGTTGTCACCTTGATATCCATCACTAGAATAAATCCATTTGGGAAATTTGATTTCGAGATTTGACTCCACTTGAGGAAATTTTAAAATTGAATCCAAAGGAATCAAAATATTTCTGGCATGAACTTCACTAGGGAGAACAATTTTCAGACACAAGATTACTATCCATATGTCAGGTATTTTACTCTAAATGCTTTAAGAATTTGAAGTAGGAAAAGAGGCCTTTGAAAAGGATTTTTCTATAAATTCTATAATTACCTCTGTAACTCTCTGTCATTCTCCATCATTTTGATTGTAACTATCTATAATTTTTGATAATCTTCTAAAATTTACCCCCAATTGGACTCAAATTGACCTCCCTTAGCCTTAATTTTAATTTTGGACCTATTGTAAGAAAACTTATGTCCTTATTTGTAAGAAAACTTCCGGGACAAAAATGGCAATTTGCCAAATTAGCTTACAAGTTGGCGGGCTGCACATATTTGTGCACTATTCAAAATCAAAATTTCAAAATCTTTATTTTGCTCTCATTTCTTCATTTCTTAATCCAATCACTTCAAACATAAAGCAAATTGGCCGATGATCCGGCATTAGAACCCACATGGAATCCGATTAGCCTTTTCCGAGTTCGAAAAGAGGTGCAAAAAGGTGATTGTGGAGGAATTTGTAGGGGAGGAAGGGTATCTCCACTTTCCAATGCTCGATTTCATCTCTATAGCTTGATTGGAGACCAGGTAAGTGTCCAAACACTTCAATCTTGTTGTATATTGACTGTGCATTATGTATTTTGTTGAAAATCTACAAAAGAAAGATGAATTAGCAACCAACACCATTGCCCAGAGCTCAACGCCAAAGCTAGCAATGGCGTTGCTGCAAACGCCACTCGTGTGACTGGTGTTGGTGGCAACGCCACTGCTGGGACTGGCGTTGAGGCCAATTTCCCTTTCGGTAGTGACTTTGAACTCTGTACAGCTTTCTGATGCATGTTTAGATGATTGGAAATGCAAAATTACACTGATATGTACATTCTATGAACTATTTATGTATGATTCAATGCTCCGTTGGTTACCAAAGTTAGAAATAAAGAATGCATGTAAGAATTAGATGAATGAGTTAGGAAGTATACTTGTTATTTACCTTGCAGGGAGATGAGACTACTTTCACCTATAATGGAAACTTCTCTAAAGTACGAATAGTTTGGAGAGGATTACCTCTAGGTGCACAGGCATTAGTAATACAGGCTAGATTTGGCCTTTTGCTTTCCAAACTTCCTGAGAGTGTGGATGATCATATGAGCTCTCATTGGCGATCGCCGTTCCATGTAGGCTTTGATGGAGTGATGGTTAGATGCCACCCACACCTTCCAGTTGCCTTGTGAGGAGTATACACTATCTTCAGCTTCTTTTTCTACCATTACTGGATTAGCATGTGCTGGTGATAGGATATACTAGGATGGTGGGATATACTTTATCCATCGAGATGTTCAGAACGAGTACATTCTCTGGATGTTGGTCATGGTTCCTAGGCGAAAGAGCTTTAAGAAGCTCTATATTGATGCACTTGCGAGACACCTTCTGAGTTAAAGGCTAGAGTTTGATTGGTGATATGATTGGACGGCCCGTGCTTTCATCCTTTACTTGCTGGGTAGTACCACCTTCTACTATACCAATACTACCATCGGCTTGCACTTCATTCCTATTCTCAGAGACTTTGATCAAATGAGCAGATATGATTGGGGCTCTCCTGCTTTGGCTTATCTGTATCTTTGTATGGATAAGATTTCTCATGGTGCTGCAAAGTTCTATGGCTTCTAGACGTTGGGGTTTACACTGATTATGTGTCCATCTAGCTGATGTTGATGCTCATCGTGCGTATCTCAACTCATTGACTATTTCTAGGGTAGAATAAATAAAAGAAACTTTGTTAGTCTAAAACAATTGACATGAGTTTGAAATACTTACCTTGATTCTTTCCATTTCAGCTTGACAGAGGATGGCTTGGCCCGATGGAGGGATATGTGCTTTATGTTACTATGTCTCTGCCAAAGGAGGACATGAGGGTCATTTTAGAGGGTCCTGGACTCAGGATGTGGTTTTTGGGAGAGAAGACTTGTCACTAGTACTCGTCTAGATTTCACAGGAGGCCACATGACCCACCCCTCAAAATGTTTTGGGGACATGAGATGATGAATGGCGCTTTAACTGCAACTATTGATGGCTTTGAGTGCTTGTCTTTCCTTTCCCATGCTAAGGATTACGCTTCATTCTTGCGTTTGAGATGCCTTCTGGCATTACCTTTGTCTCCTAGGATGCTTGCCAAGGTAACATTCTTCTTTTCTTGCTTAACCAAATAGTGTAGCTTCTTTGTATGATTTGCAGCTGCTTCTTTACAGGTGGCAATGGGATTAGTGACTTTCTATGAGTCTAGCTTTGATGAGGACGAAGATGAGGGAAATTTTGGGGGCTCTAATGATGATGATGCCCCAGGTCCTAGGCCAGATGTTTTTGGACTGAGTAGGAGGACCCGTACTTCCACTAGAGGAGTGATTCCGAGTCCTGAGGTTACTAGGCCTCATTTATCTCGACATGTTTCAAGCAACCAGAGTGATGTTGTACCAGGTTATATCACTAAGTTTCTTGGACTTTCTGTGCATCATAGGATTGTTGCTAGTTTGGTTGAGCATACCTTCCATCCTATTGCTGAACCCTCGATTTCTTATACAAACGGATGTACTCATGTAAGCTATTTTGGCCTTCCTTTCTTTGTTTGCATCTATATTAGGATTCTGACCTTCTATCTTCCTAGGTGCCCATTGACGAGGTCACCTATTTATCATCATACTTCCAGGCTAGTAAGGCCCACCTGGTGGAGACTTACGATACTTGGAGATAAGCCCATCATTTCTCTTATAGGATAGTTGCTGAGTTGAAGGCTTAGTTTACTACTTTGAAGATCCCATCTGAGGGAGTTGATATGGATCGGGAGGTTGGTGATCCACAGACTAGTGGTGAGGCTAGCAGTCAGCCAGCTGACGATGATGAAGAGGATGAGGATGCTGAAGAGGATGAGGAGGAGGAGGAGGAGGATGAGTAGATGTCCTCACTTCTACTTCTAAACTTCTTTCTATTTATGAACTTTTTAGATTATGTACTTATACATTATACATTTAGTACAAGTATGTGGATGTATGCATGATTCTTAGCTATTATGGATGTGTGTATGCATGTTTTCCTGACTAATGTTAGTAAGTGTATACAAATTTTCTAACTAATATAAATGTGTGCATGCAAATTTGCAAGTTTATGTATGCATGATTGTCTTTCTTATGCTTTCTACCATGCGTATAAAAAATGTCGTGCATAAAATCCTCCTAGAACGTCGAAAATCTGCATTGATCATTGAATCACCAAGGGGAACTATGCCAGGGCCCAACGCCACTCATAGGAGTGGTGTTTGCCACCAACGCCACTGAGGGACAGGCGTTAGGTGGCAACACCACTCTTGGGACTAGCGTTGGCCCATAGATGCCAGTCTCTCAATTTAGGCTTTTCTTCACGATTTTTCCTTCTATTTTGACTCCTCTTCCAACCTGAACTTCCCCAAACCTCGTGGGCTATAAAAAGAACTCATGCAGTAGCTTAAAAGCATTAGAAAACATCAAATAAGCTTTTCACAAGCTTTCCCATATCACCAAGATGTTTCAAAACTCAGCAAACACCCTTAGAAAGCATCTAGGAAGTATGGAAATAGAAGTCTGGAATTCCTTAGACCAATATCATCTCATAGAGTTTAGGGCTTTCTTGAACTTCCCGTTCGACATCAAGCTTCTACATGCAGTTGCTGAGTGCTGGAATATTAAACATCATGTCTTCCGCTTCAATGGAGTTAAGCTATGCTTCCTGTTTGAAGAATTTTGAAGGCATTCTAAACAAGATACACAGTTCTAATGCTAGCATTACCCTCTTCTTATTGTCAAACCCTAGAGTCTCTAGCTAGTTTCTTTGGAATAACCTTGGGTTAGATTCTTCCTTGTGTTAATGGCCAATCCCTCTTAACTTAAAATTTGCTAGAGTTGGGGATTTTAAGCCTAGGAATAGCAGATCTTGGCAAATGATCACTAGTTTCTATCTATATGCATAATTTTTGCTGATTTCCACTGAAGGCAGAGGTAGCTTCTAGATTGTTCACATCCTAGAGGAGGTGAAGAGCGGTCACAACCCCTTTCCTATCATCTTGGCTGAAACCATTGTTTGGCTTGGACTTTGTTAAGAATACCCAACGTCTTCGAGGCAGCCCACTACTTCATCAAGTATGCCTAGATTGTCTTGTTCTCATGCTTTCTTGTATTGAACCTTGACTGATCCATTCATATGCTTCATTCAATTTGGCTAAAGGAAAAGCTAGGCATATTGATGCCCCCGTCGAATCCTATGACTTACAGGCCTTGACAGTTCCAATCTAGAGGACACACCCTATCTAAGGTTGAACGTGCTGCACTAGAGATCATTGGAGGCTGGACTGACCTCCTCTTATCCAGGAATGAAGAGTTGATTTATTGGCATTGTCCATGGGGAAACAAAGCTTCATCACTACCTTCGTTATAGACAACTGTGTCCAGATTGCTAGCTTGGCACTGTGACCTTGTACACTCCATCCAGAGTCCATAGGTAGTATAGCATGATTCAGAGGGTTTTACATCATGTTCCAACCTTTACCCCTTACGCTGTTACTCCTTTCTTCTTGAGGGAAATCCGTTCTCGCTGGGCTAGTAGGTCTTTTGAAAGGAATTTGAGCTTCACCCAAGGACCGACTACTGATGATGAATACAAGGCTTGGGTTGATCTGGTAAGTACAAATGTTGATTTGTTTATTCTAATTCAGATGTGGATTATACCGATGTGGATCTCATGGTGTGGCTTTACTTGCAGGCTGAGCTGTCCGATGACGAAAGTATAGGTGTTGAGCTGTATGTTACAAGCAAATGCAAAAGGGCAAGGGAGGATGCTAGATAGGAAATGAATGCAAGTTTTTATAGTATTAAATGGACAAAGAAAAACAAAAAGAATTAGGTCTCATAACCATTTCTTTTATTTATGCAATGCTTTAGCTTTTAGTTATGCAGACACAGAATCAAATACTATAAGGAAGTTTGACACATTTCTTTTGCAAAGTTTATTTTATTAATATCAGCATAATAGATGTAACATCCCCAAATTTAATTACATGCACTAGTGGTTAATTGGCATCATTAGTATGTTTAATTTTGTTAATTTTGGGTTATTCATTGATGATTAAGTGTATGAGGGGTATAATTGAAAGAAATAAAAGTTGGAGGTAGTTATATGGTAGAGTTTGAAAATTTGAGGAGCAAATGGTAATTTTTCTTTAATTTTGTTAAAAGTCAAAGATTAATCTTTTGGTGGCCAATGAGGATTTTTCAAA
>CANYLF014744864.1:0-10543 GCA_948193215.1 Bocquillonia castaneifolia
AACCGCGGCACTGTGTGTTTAGCATATGGTAGCTAATAGTGTGAGTCGCCACCTGAACAGGCATCGGGAAAAGAAATTGGTGAGCATCTCGATTCCCTTAAGAATGCATAAGACACCAAAAAGACACAGAGATTCCAAGACCGAACTTATGCATTCTTAAGGCGTGATTCTTTAGAAGCAACTCATAGGATTATATCTACCTTCATTTCCACTACTTAAAGCAAGTAAAACACGTAGACACATTCTTACATTTTACAACATATAAAGCAAGCAAAAGGTGAGTTTCTATTATAAACAAGGATCAATTTTACATTACCAAACCGTAGTTAGTCTAAATTACATGCAAATGGTTAAAGCAAATACCACAAACACATCAAATAACCTAGGTTGCTACCATTTTAACGTAGGGATTACCAAATAGCTTTATTAGGCTCATTTCATGCATATTTCACCTAATTCTTACCAAAGAAGGTTAGAAAATTTCCCTTTTAGCTACATTTTGCGTGAAATTTTTGTACACAAAAGTTGTAGAGCACTAGGGGAGCCTTCACAAGAAGCAACGTCACTCCTTGCCACAATCACAGTGGCATTGAGGCTCAATGCCACTCCTACATTGGAGCTCAATGCACCCCAATCAGTGGCATTGCACAGACATGCATAGAGAATGACAGAAAATGCAGAAAAATGCAAAAATTGACAGACAACTCAACCAAAACATCAATGCATGATGCAAACAACCTAAAATAAGTGTCCATATGGAAAAACCCAACCTACTATGCATCTAAGCAATCAAACAATAATCAATTGACATTCACAGTTAGCATATATTGCACAAATTATAGAAACTATGAATCATGCTTTCAAATCATTCAAGCTGCATGTAAACAACCTAAATCAACTTAAAAAAACTTTCAAACAATGAAAACATATATTGTAACATGTAAATCAACCACATACATCATTCCAATAAATTACAGTAAACATACATTCAATATAGTGAACATACAGCGCACTGATTTTTATAAAAATCAGCTGAAATCAATGGGAATGCATAAAATCACTTTAGAAATCATTTAAATGCCATAAAAACATGTATTAGATCAACAAAACATCAAATCATAACATTTTAAAAGATCTATAGTGAATTTCAATTGAAATTGAAATGAACGTGTAATACACTATAACTTTTGAAATCAATTGAAATCAATTCAAATACTTTTGATTTTGATTAAAACATGTTAGAATCATGTGAAAACAATATAAAACATAGTTTAGAACAGGTTTCAAAATCAAAATCATGAAAAACAAGGAATTGAAAAAAACCACGTATAGTGCACTGAAAACAGGTAAAATTGAAAAATAATCATAAACAATCATTAACAATCACACAATCATGCTTTAAAACACTTTAATTGAATAGATCTAACATATAAACATGTTAAGAATCAACAAAACAAAAATCAAATGAAAAATGCAAAAGATGCAGTACGTACGTTCAAAATAACTTTCACGGCATAATTGAGCAGATGAATATTTTGATGCATATAATGAATGAAAATCACAACCATTTCATAGAAACAATAAAAAATTAACAAATGAAAGAGTTTTGAGCACTTACAGTGAAGATCAGTGGAACTCCAGATTCAACAGACAACAATTCAAAAGGAATGAATCTTCTAAGGAAGGCTTGATTTCCCTCAGTTGTGAGTTTTTTGGCTTCTTCTATTATTATTAAGCATGCACTGTTCTTTCTTTTTTTATTTTCTCTCTCTCAAAACACCTATAGAAGGATTTCTTTTTTAAATGTTTTCTCTCTAAACTTTACCAACCTCCTCCTAAAAAATCCCCCTGTAGAAGAAAATGAGTGTGCCTTTTATAGGTAGTGACTCTGTGTCATTGCTTAGAAATTAAGCAAGAGGTTTTGAATTTTGAAATGAAGATTGATGCAATCAAATCTTATGTTTAATTGATTTGAAATTTGAATGAAACGATTGATACAAATTTGATTTTTGAATTTCAAATTAAAAGAAATCCTTCTGTAAGTTTTAAAAGAATTGAACTTAGGCTCTTAACTAACCTTAAGCCCAAAAGAGCTCAATTATTTAATTAAGAAGCCAACCCATAAGATTTGAATGAAATATGAAGCCCATTCCAACCTTTAAAACCATAATCTAGGCCCAAACATCACACTAAGCCCATTAACATGGCAGCATATGTTCTAAGCCCTTTTTAAAGCCCTAAACGTCAGAATTAGAAAAATTGTATTAGAGACAAAAACGTGCAGAATGGCCCAATTTATTAAAATTTAGGCAGAATGGCCCAATTTATTAAAATTTAGGCTTCAGGCCATTTTGAGGCTCGTATGAAAAGTTATGATTAAAAAAATGCATGATTTTATTTCAAAAAATTTTTTTGGCTCAAAATAATGCGCTTTCAAATCTGAAATCCATTTTGAAAGATCACATTATCAAAATGAAAGCCATAATCACTCTACTTATGCCTTGTGACCATAAGTGATTATCATTAGGAACTCCGAGTTGCTTCCTCATTCCTGTATCCAAAAATTAGGTGTCTACAGTTTGCCCCCGCTTTGTCGGAGGTTTGACGTATTAACCAATAATATGGAAAATGAAGACAAAGCACTAACCACCTAATTTTTGGAAAAAAAATGCATACATCAGCTCTGGAATGTGGAATCTTACCTCGGACCTTAGCTGCCTTGATAAAACTCCATGGGGATTACCACTGGGGATTCTTGGTGTGATCATCGATGGAAATCTGAATTAGATAGCCATCACTGGAAGATAGCCATCGCTGAAGTTTGATTGGATAACTATCACCAGAATTTGGATTTGATAGCCATCGTCGGAAGATAGCCGTCATCGAAATCTGGATTGGATAGCCATCGCCAGAAGATAGCCATCACCGAAATTTGGATTGGATAGCCGTCACCGAAATTTGAATTTGATTATACTTTGATTTTGATAAGTCTTTTATTGAATCTTTTAGATTTCACTGGGGAATTTTGGGAACATATTCTCCATCGAGAATCTTGATTATGACTCATACTAGGGAACCGGATTGTCTACTCCTTGAGAATATCTGTTGCAACTCACACTAAGGAAAAAGCATTTCAGCTAATTTTTTGAGGAATTCCTTCTGGTTTAATAATTTTTGGTATCTCATGATGTCAAATGCTTGCAAATCATTCATTAATCAATGTTGTAGAGTAATTAAGAACGTTCTGTAATTTTTTAGAATATTTTATCATTCTACAATTTCCTTTGTCAATTACAGACACTCTGTCCATAGTTTCTCTACCATCTTCAACACTCTTCAAAAATTTACTCCTAATTTGAGCTGAATTGAGCCTTTCTAGCCTCAATTTTGAGTTTTGGACTTAACCATATTGAAATCTTCATCCTTATTTGCAATAAAACTTTCGAGGACCAAATTGGTAATTCACCAAATAGGGTATAGACCCTTAAAATGGGCAGCAGCCCTCCCATTCCAATTTCTTTAGGATTTTAGAACTTCCTTTCTCATTTCTTCATTTCTTTACCAAATTTCTTCAAACAAGAAGCAGGAATGGCAGACGATCATGCCCTAGAACCACCCTGGGATTTTGTAAGCATCTTTCACATCCATGGGGAAGTCCAAAGATCCTTTAATGGAGGAATTCCAAGGGGAGGAAGAATCTCTCCACTTTCCAATGCCAAATTCCACATTTCTAGCCTTGTGAGAGACCAAGTAAGCCCCAAAACTCCTTATCTTGCTTGTGAATCATCTAGGCTTTATTTATTCTACAATTACGGAGAAATACAGTGGCCAAAGCCACTAGCACGCCACCAATGCCACTCTTATGAGTGGCGTTAAGGGTGAACCTACTCCTAGGAGTGGCGTTGCCACTCCTTTAGGTGTGTAGGGAAATTTTTGGCTTGAATGTGAACTTTTAATGCATGTTTAGATGTTCTATGATGCAAAAATTACAGTAATATGTATGTTACATGAAGAATTTATGCATGAACTAGGGTTTGTTGGCCACTTGAGTTAGGAAAACATGCAAATTGGATGATTGAGTTAGGGATATACCTGTTTTGCTTCTTTGCAGGGTGCTGCATCTTCTTTTACCTTTAATGGGAAGTTTTAAAAGGTTCATAATGTCTGGAGACTGATGCCTGTAGAGGTTCAGACTTTGGTTATTCAATCTGGATTTGGGCCCTTCCTTTTTGTTGTTCCTGATGGTACAGAGGATTTAGAAAATCCTCATTACGATTGCCGTGCACTTCATGCACTTATAGAGAGATGGTTTGATACCACCCACACATTCTAGTTACCATGCGGGGAGTATAGACTATCTCCTACTTCCTTCTCTGCCATTACTGGATTGGCATGTGCTGGTGAGAGGATTTTATTTGACGGAGGGATCTACTTTGTGGATGAGCTGGTATAGAATGAGTATGTCCTCCGGATACTGGGGATGGTTCCTGGTAGGAAGAGTTCAAAGATGCTCTATATTGATGCTTTGGCTAGGCACTTACAGAGCTATCAGCTTGGTTTATGCTAGAGGTTCGACCAGATGGCCCTTGTCTTTATCCTATATTTGCTTGGTAGCACCCTGTTCTGTGATACCAATACTACTATCCCTCTACATTTTGTTCCAATCCTTTAGGACTTTGATCAGATGAGCAGGTATGACTGGGGTTCTCCTGCTTTGTCCTATCTGTATCTATGCATGGACAAGATTGTGCATGGTGGAGCTAAATTATGTGGCTTCTGGCATGCTACTCATGTAAGTTACTTCTTGCTTTTATGGTTTCCTTCTATGCTTGCATGCTTCTGACTTTATCCCTTATTTTGTAGGTCTAGGCCATCGAGATGGGTTTGCTACATCAATACCTGCCTATACATCATCCCCATACATTCCCTATTCTTCGACGGTAGGGCTTGCATCGCATGTCTATTCATGCATCATTCGTTTATCACCATCATGAGTATCTTAACTCACTTACTATTGACAGGGTACAATAACAACTTTGTTAGTTTAAATTGAATTGAAAGTGTGTTAGAGACTTACCTTGTTTTTTTGGTGTTTTACAGTTTGAAAGAGGATAGCTTGGTCCAGTTGAGAGATATCCTCCTTATGTTGTGGCTACCATGGAGAAGGATGGTATGAGGATTCTCCTGGAAGGACCTGGAATGAGGATATGGTTCCTTGGAGAGAGGACTCATCTTTAGTATACTGTGAGGTTCCATAGAAAGCCTTTTGATCCTCTATTGGAGATGTTCTGGGGTCATGACTTGACTGGAGACTTTCTGGACAGTGCTCTTGATGGCTTTAAGTGTTTAGCTTTCATTACTCGGGCTAAGGATTATCAGAAGTTCCTTAGATGATGATGCCTTCCTGTACTTCCTATGTCTGATAGAATGCTTTCCAAGGTAAGGTTACCCAGCTTTTCCTTTCAATGGATTTCCCGATCTTTGACTTTGATTGTTGCCATACAGATTCAGATGGGCATTGTCACTTTTCTTGATCGTGATGATTCTGATGATGATGCTGATGATACCAAGGATCAAGCAACTGACGTTCCTACCAGACCTCACCCTCGAGCACGTTCTCAGGTTAGTGATATTCCTAGTTCCGGCACTAGGGGTCTTGGGTGATCTTTTCATGGGCCAGATGTTCCCAGGCCATGAGCAGCTTGTCTAGTATGAGGACATGCTCCATATGGTGATGGTTGCTTCATCCCTAGTCATATCACATAGTTTCCTAGCTCGACGATCATGCATAGATCTCATATTGGCATTGTTGAGCATACTCTACAACCAGCTGGCTCTTCTATTGCTTTAACCAGCGGATGTACTCATGTAAGTCTTCCCCTTTTAACCTTTTGATTTTATTATCTGGTTTCCAGGTTCCTGTACATGAGGTGGCTCATCTTGCTTCTTTATATCAGGCTACCAAGGCAGACACTGTTGAGTGTTGTGAAGCCTAGAGAGAGGCCTATGCTTCAGCCTGCAGGATAAATGCTGAGCTGAAGAGCCATCTTGTAGATTATGAGGCTGCACAGGATGATGAGGATGCTGATGGCCAAGAGGATGCTGAAGATGATCAGGAGTCTCCTTAGGATGATGTTAGATATCTAGAGGCACCTCTGGATGATATTGAGAGTGCTGATGATGATGAAGCTACGGAGGAGGAGGACAATGATGATGACGAGAACTATGCTGGATAGTCCACTCTTGCATTTTCTGTTTATTTGACTTTTTGAACTTTATGTATCTTTAGGATTTGTAATCCTTGTACTTAAACCTACATGTTATGAATGTTTGCACATATATATAGTATGTATGCATGGTTTATTTATGCTTTTCCTATAATGAATGCATGAAATGTCGTGTATAAGATCATCCTAGGGTCGCAAAAATCTGTAAATCATCTTCTGGAGTGTGCATATGGCCCATTGCCACTCTTTGGAGTGGAGTCACCTCCAACGCCACTCTTAGGAGTGGCGTTGAGGTCACAAATGCCACTCCTTCAGGTTGTCATTCCGGCTTTTCAACTCCTATTCAGCCCTGGATTCCCCCGGACCTCATGGATTATAAATAAAACCTCGGTGGCTTCATAGATACATTAGAAAACACCAAATCAAAGCCCTGGAAACTCTCCCAACTCATTAGAATGTTTCAAAATTCCTTGAAACACATATGTAAGGTTTAGAAACACCATTCTGGGAATCTTTAAACACTTTCCACCTAGCAAAATTCAAATCTTTCCTAAACTTTCTTTATGATCAAAAACTTCTTCATGCAGCAGCTGATTGTTGGAGTGCTAGAGATCATGTTTTTCACTTCAATGGAATCAAAATCTGCCCCCCTGTTTGAAGAATTTTAAGGCATTCTAGGCAAGGTTCATGATTCCAATGTTCCTCTAGCATTACCTAGGTTGTATGCTCCAATCGTAGAATTCATGTCTGGCATCTTTGAGCTGACTTCTGACCAGATGCAATCCTATATAGATGGTCAATACATTCTGACTAAAAAGATTGCTTGAATTAGGTGATTCCAAACCCAAAAGATGCAAACCCTGGAAGATGATTACCAGCTTTTGCCTTTATTCTCACTTCTTATTGTTCTCTACAGAGGGCAGAGGCAGTTTTCAGATTGCCCATATCTTGGAATAGGTGAACAGAGGACATAACCCTTTTCCGACCATTATGGCTAAAACTATAATTGGCTTAGATTCTGCCAAGAACACTCGAAGGCTGAGAGGTAGCCCTTTCCTACTTCAGGTATGCCTGTTTTGGTGCTCTCTATTTCCTAGTTTTCCATCAAGACTTCATTTGACTCTGTGAACTTCTTTAGATTTGGCTTATGGAGAAATTGGCTGTCATGATGCCTCTAGTTATTCTTAAAACTTACAAACCCTGTTAATGGCAATCTAGGAGACATGCTTTGTCTGGAGTTCAATGTGCTGTTTTACGAGAGACTGGTGGCTGGACTAACTTCTTTTCTTCTAGGAGTGAGGATCAAATCCGTTGGAGCTATCCATGGTGGAATCTTTCTTTTGTGACTACTAGCTGTGTTGACCACTATGTTCCAGTTGCTGGTTTTGGAACAATGACTTTCTACTGTCTAGCTAGAGTATGCAGACAGTGTGGAATGGTACAGAGGATTCCAGGTGCTATTCCTATCTTCACCGCTTATGCTATTACTGCTTATTTTCTGAGAGACATCCAAGATCGTTGGGCTGGCTGGACCATTTAGAGAAACTTGAGCTTCATCAGAGTATTACTACAGATGATCATTACAAGGCTTAGGTTGCTTCGATGAGTGCAAATTCTTCTTACAGAGCTTGGACTTTATTCCAGAATGAAATAGATGAAGATTACCAGTCTTGGCTTGACATGTAGGCTGATCTTTCTAAAGAGGAACTGAGAGAAAGGGGTGACTGGCTGATGGCTGCAAGTAATAAGAATGTAGCAAAAAGGGCAAAGGATGATGCAAGAACAAAATTGGATGCAAGTTTTGAAGACATGATGAAAGACAAAAGGAAGAAAAAGAAATAGGAAAAATAAGTCTCATAACCATTTCTCTTATTTATGCAATGTTTTAGCTTTTTAGTTTTGCAAACATAGAATTAGACATCATAAGTAGGTTTGACAACTTTCTATTACAAAATTTATTTTATGAATATTAGCACAGAAGTGTACTTTAATAATTACAATTGAAATTATTGCTTTCTCACTTTCTTCTCTCATTAGCCTTCATTTTTGCCTAGATTGCCCCCATTTTTGGAGGTTTTCACCCTAGCAAGCTTTTACCTTAATTTTTGCTTAGAATGTCTCTTTGTGAGGTTTTCATCCTAACGGGCTCCCTTATTTTTGCATGAGCAGCCCAAACGGGTTTTCAACTCATCGGGATTTATTATTTTTTATACATTTTTCTTAAAGATAGTATTTCTTAAGGCGATCCTAGTTTACAGGTTCCCGAAACTCATTCCCTTCCAAATCTGATATCTTCGCAGCTCCTTCAGGCAAAATCTTATTGACTAAATATGGACCTTCCCAATTTGGCTTGAACTTTCCCCTAGGATCAAAAGGAATTGGCCTCGCTTACTTCAACACCCAATCTCCTTCTTTAATTGGCCTGACTTTGACTCCTTTGTTGAAGGCTCTAGCTATCCTCTACTGATATACCTGAGTGTGATGTAGAGCTTTCTTTCATCTTTCTTCTAGAGACAGCAGCTGCTGGTATATGGATTTAGCCCATTGTGCTTCAGGAATCTCTGCTTCTAATACCACCCTTAATGAACGAATCTGGGTCTCTATTATCAACACTGCTTCACCTCCAAACACAAGCGAATAGAGAGTTTCCCCTGTGGCGGTTCTTATGGTTGTATTGCAACCAATAATAACAAAAGGGTAATTTATCTGCCCAGTCCTTGTATGTCTTCACCATCTTAGCAAGAATCTTGATGATTGTGTTATTGGCTGCTTCTACTGTGCCATTTACTTGCGGTCTGTAAAGTGATGATCTGTTATGCTCAATCCCTTTTTCTTCTAGTAGATCTGCTGTTTCCCCCTGAAATTGAGCTCCATTATCTGAGACATTATGATGTGGTTGCCCAAATCTGTTAATGAGCTTCTTGTTAATGAATTTTGCCATACTCTTTCTAGTAACTATTGGCAGTGAGATTGCTTCCATATATCGGGAGAAATATTCAATAGCCACAACGATGTATTTATGTCCGTTGGAAGTTGTTAGCCTTATTTCCCTAATAATATGAATCCCCTAAGCTGAGAAAGGCAAAGGAGATGTCAGATTGCGTAATTCAGTTAGTGGCAAATGAATCTAATTCCCATTACAATTGGCAATCATGACACTTTCTGACTAGCTTTATGCAATCTATGTCCATAGAATCCCAATAATACCCTTGCCGGATTATCTTCTTAGCCAACGTATGCCCGTTCATATGAGGTCCACATACCCCAGCATGGATTTCTTTCATAACTTCTTCTGCTTTATACTGGTCAAGGCATCAAAGCAGCATCCCATTCAGAGCTCATCTGTACAATATCCCCTCGTGGTAAGTGTAGTTCCTTGAGGTGATCCTCAAAGCATGCCTTTTCTTTTCCAAAACTCCTTCTAGGTATTCTCCCTTCTCTAGGAATTTGAGAATCTCATAGAACCAAGGCTTCTCCTTCGATCCATGTATTGTCAGGTAACCCATTGGTAACAAGGAATTCTTGCTCTACACATCACCAGGGTTATCCCGTATAGATGCCAAGGTTGCAAGCGCATCAGCCATCTGATTTTCTTCCCTCGACAAGTGTGTGAAGGTGCAGTTAGAAATACTCTGAGTGAGTATCTGAATGTACTCTACATAAGGCTTCAGGTTCTCATCTTTGACCTCCTAGTTCTTAGAAGCTTGATTGATGATGATCATTGAATCCCCCGTAGATAGTGAGGTTCTTTGCCCCTGCTGCAATTGCTGCTTCTAACCTGAATATCCTTCGTATTTTGCCATATTATTGGTGACCTTGAAATCCAGCTTCTTGGCCAAAGGGATGTTTTCTTCCTTGGGTGTGACTAGAATTGCCCGCACTCCGGCTCCTTTCTGATTGACTGCTCCGTCAAAGTAAAGCTTCCATCCATTTGCCTCTATCAGGTTTAAAGACTCATATGGGAAATCATATTCCCATGTTTCTTGCCCCTCTATTGGATTCAGAGCAAGAAATTCTGCCACTACTCTCCCTTTGATGCTCCTTTTTGGTCAAGTACTATATGTCAAATTCTGTTAACAATAGCAATCGTTTAGCAAGCATTCCTATTAGTACAGGCACTTTATACATGTAGTGTAGTGGATCTACTTTAGCTACTGCTTGAACCTGATAGGATTGGTAGTTGAAATGACCAAGAGGGGGGGTGAATTGGTGCGGAATAGAAAATAAAAAATTGCTTTGAAGAATGAACAAGAATTTATAGTGGTTCGGTCCCAACTTGACCTACGTCCACTTCTCCCAAAGACACTCTTTGGGGT